>CAKALU010028692.1:403-11796 GCA_916700995.1 Hozukius guyotensis
TACATTGTTACGTTGTTAGGCTACTTTGTTACGTTGTTACGTTACATTGTTATGTGACATTGTTATGTTACGTTGTTACTTACTTTGTTAGGTTACAAATGTTACGTTATGTTGTTACATTACATTGTTAAGTTACGTTGTTACGTTAACCTAAACAATCGTTTCACAATGTTAACCACGTGGCATTGTGCTTTTCTGCAAGCGTGATAACAGGCTGATATAAAGCGTATTCATGAAACATTTTCTTGATGCAGAAACGTACAATGCCAATATTTATTTCTGGCGACTGGGTTGCTGTGTCTTTCATCATTTTTGTCTTACTTCACCTAAATAAATACCAAGAGACTACATTTGCATTTAGAGCAGCAACGATTAGTTGATTCATTAATTAGTCGATCAGCTGGTCCAGCTTCTCAAGTGTGAGGATTCACTGCTTTTAACTGGGCTACGGACTGTTGATTTGACAAAACAATACTTGAAGATGCCACCTGCACATAATTCAGAAAAACATGTTTTGAAATTATTAAATTTAATGGTATTGAATGTATGCTTTTATACACTTAAGATGTATTAAAAAGCACTAATTTATAATAATAGCCTTGTCTCTGTCTGTCTGTTTTCTTCATCTTTTTTTGTTTCTTCATCTAAATAAAGAGCAAAAGACCATTTATGACTTAGTCGATCAGCAGATTATTTTGACTATTGATTAATCATTTAGCCTTCTTTTACATTTACTAATTCTGTATCTCCCTCTAACAAACACAGACTTGCTCAGGAGCACCATGACCCAAAATCAGGACAGAAAGAGGCAAAAGATAGTCATTGCACATGAAATGTACTTCTCTTTTTACCACTGTAGGGACATCATGCAACCTCAGGGCTCAATTCCTCGTGGCAATCTCATCACTAAACATGAGGATGCCACCAGAAAAGGAGAAGAAATAAAAAAAGAAAAAGTAGAATGAACCGGCCCTGCTCTATAGCCTCAGCCAATCTATGAAACCCAGCCTGCTCTGTGCTCGCCATGCAATTACGCACAACCTGTTGAGTGTTGTCCCGGGAATGCGGTCAGCAAGTCGCTGGAGAATTAATGAAATGCCAAGATGGAGGTAGAGAAATTGCCTGTATAACCTATCCTCAAGGTGCCCTTGTGGTATTTCCAAGAATAAGTCATACAAGAGGAGAATATAGCGGAGCTGGTCACACATTGGAAATGAAAGTTGTGCTGCCTTCAACTCATAATCTACTTTCTTTTTTTTTTTTTTGTACATCTGCGGAAATGAGAGCAATCATTGGGTTGCTTCCTCACTGCCAAAGACACTACTATAGCCTCCAAAGGTCACAGGCATGAGGAAATTTAATTGCATGGCTCAGTGTCAACCCTTTTATTAAAACAACTCATTATAGTCTGAAAAGACTCATTGTTAACCTATACTCTCCATCACTTCTTGAAGTCACACTAAAGAGCTTTTTCTTTCTCAAGTTTTTTTTTTTTTTTCTTACTGTATTGCTCTGGTCAGTCAATAGCAGTACAAAGGTTGAGCTCACTGTCAACTGCATCCACTCTCTTACCTGACAAGGCTCCCAGTGGAGTCTGGATCTCTGGCTGTGACCGTCCCTATGACTGTGTTGACGGGGGCGTTCTCGTTCACTTCCAGTAGGTACACAGGTTTGAAGAAAATGGGAGGTTCGTCGGAGTCTTCTACCACAATCTTTACTGTAGCCGTGTCCTTGAAGGGCCCACCGCTGCTGGGCTCGGAGCGGATATTTGTGGCTTCAACTTTCAGGGTGTAGGCTCTCTTGCTCTCGTAGTCTATAGGCTGTATAAGAGGGACAAAGAGACAAAAGCAGAAGTATTATACTTGTTCCTGACCTGTCCAAATCACACATGTACAAGACGGTGGTGGAAAGTACTTTTATTGAAGTACTTAAGTACAATTTTGAGGTTCTTGTAGCCGACTTTACCTGAGTATTTTCATGTTATGCTACTTTATACTTCTACTCCACTATATTTCAGAGGAAAATAATGTACTTTCTCCACACAAACTATATTTTATGAGCAACTTGTAGAATAGTAAGCATTGTTAAAGGAAACGTGGGATCCAATGTTTTTGGAGCTTGACTCATACGAGGGACTACAA
The DNA here is from genome assembly GCA_916700995.1 of Hozukius guyotensis. Classification (NCBI taxonomy): domain Eukaryota; kingdom Metazoa; phylum Chordata; class Actinopteri; order Perciformes; family Sebastidae; genus Hozukius; species Hozukius guyotensis. The sequence goes on from CAKALU010028692.1 coordinate 2,545, forward strand.
GTGGGCATCTTGGCTTTCTGCTGCTTTGATTTTGACCTTTTTTTAAATAAAAAATTGAGCCCTCTGACTTTATGAAAATGCAATACTTTTGTAATGTAATAATTTTAAACATTTCAACAGATATATAACAGTTAAAATTACCTCTACCTCAACCAGCAGCCTGGTCTCCAAAAAATGACGTTCCCATACAATGAAACTGCGTTGCCAATTACGTTTTGAGGGAAACATATTTTCTCCTGGATTGCTTTTGACGTATTACAAATATGTTTTTAATCATAGTCCGCAGAAGTCTGTGATTATAAGGAGGAGGTTGGGGTGGATGGGTGTTTGTGTCCAGTGTGAAACCAAAAGTCAACATTAACTTATTTTAATATATATTTGTACTTAAATAACATAACAAACATACTTAGTTTAAGCCAAACCATGATGTTTTACTAAACCAAACCAAGTAGTTTTGTTGCATTTTTGTCATTCAATTAAATTTACGTTAACCACGTGTTTAAAACTGCGACCGTAATCCGGGAGAAAATATGTTTCCCTCAAAACCTATTGATAATGCAGTTTAGTTGTATGAGTTATTTTGTAGGAGACATGGCTGCAACCAGCTATGCCATTAAAAACGATACAGCAATCTAAAAATGACAATTCTGCATAATGAGTGTGTTTACTTTTGATACTTTGGTATATGTTGCTAAAAAAATGCTCCTGTACTTTTATTTAAAGCAATTGGAAACAGAGGAATTTTACTTGTAAATTAGGATTTTTGTTCTCGAATTGCTAATTTTTTTCTGAGTGTTTCTTTCACTGCTATACAAATAATATTATTTTTTTCTTAAACACCATGAGCCATACTGTTTTTTTTTTTTAGATGCATCTTCATAAGAATGCTACACTGAGCAATTATCAGTTACAGTAATGCAAATTGATAGTTTGATTCCAACTTAAAGCCCCTAGGTTTAAGATTTGAAAATGCCTAAATGTAGTGCCCCCCAGTGGTAGTACCCAAAAAGACACTGTGGCAGACAACAATGCATGCTGGTACCCCATCCCTGTGCTGAGCGGAGTGAGCATCCAAACTGTAAACGCTTTCCTCTGTTTTCTACTAAAAAAGAATCATGCCATCATAACCATTGACAAGAAACTAACAACATAAACATTACACACACACCGGGAGCTTTAATCTGAAGAGACGGTGTTTGTGAGTGACTGTGATAATGTCTATGGTATCCGCACACAGAATTTATTTGATCATCATTTTGATTTAAATCAAACAGGCACAATAATTGTAAATTCCAGAGTTGCACAAACTGAAAATATTTCCCAACCTTTATCGGCATGAAAGAACACAAATCTCCCCGCTAATGCTCGGAGTGACAGCAGATTATTAGAGCTTTCACACTGCTATCACAACCAGCTCACATAAAATAAATAAGAGCAGGTGCTTATTCAAGGCTATCAACAAAAGGTGTAATTTTCCAAAGAGAAATAAAACACATTTTGTACAGGACATTGTCATTGTGTTTGACTGACATGTCTGTTTAATCGCTATTTTCAAATGCTATGCAGTATTCCCTTTACAGATGGCTCATCATTAATATTTAAAAAGAAAGGGGAGAGTCACAATTTGAGTCTCCTGGCATCTCCGAGGACACCCCAGACTGTCACAATTTCATTCGGAATCACCTCTGGTCGCTCTCATACTACGAGAATAATGGGATCAAGTCACTTCCACGCTCCATAACCGGGATTTATAGGGAAATCAAAACTGGGCCTTGCCGCTTGAGGGGATAGGAGGCTGGCTTGGGGAGAGAGAAGGACTAAGAGAGGAGGGAGATGAACAAAACGGGAAATGTATTCAGTTAGAGAGAGAGAGAGAGAGGAGAGAGCTAGAGGAATTGTCCCTGAGGTCGGAGAGCTCTGGGGGTGGAGGGGTGTCTGGGGGTCCAGCTGTGAGACAGTAGCAGCAGCCAGGGGGACGGGGGGGTGTGGAGGCGACTCTGGGCTTTGACTTCCACGCTGCACCCCTGGCATCAGGGCGCTCGTAGACAGACCAAGCCCCTGAAGCCTCTCCAAGCCCCACTCCTCCATGGTCGGAGAAGCTATTTGGAACACTTTCATTATTAACCTCCTCTTCTTCTCCTCCTCACTCCTGACACCCAGTCCCCCCCTCCATTCCTTCCTTTTCTCTCTCTGATCCTGCCATCTGTGCTGAGAGAGTACATAGTGTGGCTGGACCTCGAGCCAATGGATTACACTTATATTCAGAGGGTAGTGGAGGGGAAGAGCCTGTATGAGACTGTGGCTGGATAGTCAAAATGATTACATGGGAACGGAGACAGGGGAAAGGCCTGAGTCTTATTATCATTATTTGGAAGTCATTTACTGGTACAAATATTGATTTAAGGTGAAGCTAACTGGCACATTACTTTTTTAAGTATGTCATTTCAAATCTGGATTTTTACAAAACGGTATATCTAAACTGGTGACTACTGTCACATCTGAATATTGTAATTCTAGCCATTCCATTGGCTCACTGATAGGAAGCAACACTGGGCATTGGATACTGAAATTGCACAAAATGTACAAAGCTGCATCCTCTCAGGAAACTCATGAGGAGAGACATCAAACTGCACTGGCATATTAAAGCGACGTTATCTCACTGAGGGGGAGCGGAATAAACTGTTAATGCAACACTGCAATTCTGGCGAATGTGTTTGCAAACAGTTGGAGTAGTGTTGTGGCCACCTGATGAATGTGAGTGCAACATTCACTCTCCTTTTAGCTTTGTTTTGTTCTCCAACTCCTTATGAAAGACTGTGGGCTGTAAAAAAATTAGCTAGTCAAAAACACTCAACAGCTGAGGGGAAATTCAGAATCGGATGTTAAATCCCTGTGAGTTTTTCACTATGAGTGACCACTTTCACATCACACACAGGGGGCAACTTCCGGGGTTCTGAAAAGTGAAGCCAATCCTGAAGCTTCTTAAACTTGCATTATTTCTAATAGCCAGCAGGGGGCAACTCCTCTGGTTGCAAAAAGAAGTCTGATTGTATAGAAGTCTATGAGAAAATGAGCCTACTTCTCTTTTGATTTATTACCTCAGTAAACATTCTTTACATGAGTTTATGGTCTCAATTGCTAGGTTCAAGTCTTTTTCAATGCAGCATGATGTTCATTTAGTAAATGATGGTCCCATTTAGAGTCAAAACATAAAGCGGGGTATGCTTTAGGGCGTGGCTACCTTGTGATTGACAGGTCTCTACCACGGCGTTGTCCAGTCTGGGAGTTGTCCGTGTTTTTGTCTTAGAACATTAACTCTTTCACAGTGTGTTGTCAGTTCATGGAAGTTAATTTTTACATTTCGATTGCCTAAAAACGTTATATTCAGCGTTCGGTTGTACTTAGCTCCACCCTCTCGTGTGCGTGTCTTACTTCTGGTTGCAACAAACCAAGATGGTGACGGCCAAAAAGTCAATATCGAGGCTTCAAAACGGCAGTCCGCAAACCAACGGTTGACCCCACGGTGACTGCGTCCACTTCTTATATACAGTCTATGATTACACATAATAATTTGAACAGAATACCAGTATTGCAGAATGCAGCTTTAAGAGTATTTTTTTGCGAGTTGCTTTTTCACATTTACATAAGCGATTTAGCAAACTACTCCACATTAAATTCCAGGAAAATTGGCTTCCCCCCTTATCAAAATATTTATTTCCCACTTGACAGCCTGTGGAAACAACTCATTATATTTGTTTCCAGTGTCCTAACAGAGAGGGGAAAGGGGAGAGGGGGAGTCTCACTGTTGCTGGCATATTTAATTACACCAAATCCACTTGTATGGTTTAAAGAAAACACAGTGGTAAACAGCTTCTCTGTTTAGCCTAGTTAAATTTGACTAATTGTTATCAATATAAATTACAAAATCCAAAAAAAAAGGCTAAATACTGTATGATATCCTACCCTTGGAATCAGAATAGTCATATTTTGACCCATCCAAATGATTAATTCAATAAGCGCACACAGCGCTTTGAATGAGTAATCCAGGGAGAGCCACTTTGATTTGTATTAGTATGCATAGTGTTGAACAGCTACTGCTGACTATTAAGAGATTCATGAGTGCAAAAGGAAAACAGTAGAGCTATGTGCCGGACATTTTGGAGTCAAGGTTGCATAGCCAGTTTAAATTCTGACGTGTTCCCGGTGAGCAACATGGCTTAACTGAATGAGGCTCAATTTCTAAATGGGAGACGGCAGACTTCGGCAACAAAGAGACATTGTAGTTCCTCCCGTGTTAACAACCTCTCACCGCCGTGTCCCACCCCACGCCCCAGCTGTGTAATTTTTTCGGTCTCTCTCAAGTGTTAGCATCAAATCAGTGTGTACACACACAGGCCATTTAGAGACTTCAAAGTTCAGCGTTGGCTGCAGGGGTGAAAGCTCAGCATCCCACTAACATCCCTCGACAGGCCTGGGGGCTGGCAGATAAAAAGCTTAAAACCCAAACAGCAAAGAATCTCTCGCCCGGTTTGTGCCTCTCCAGCCTCAGTTTAGATCGATATGTTTTAACCTTGCCGCAAAAGGTTCTGTAATAATTTGAATTCTAGGCTCAGTTCGTAGCTGTGTGCAGCTGTTGATGGGAAAGAGTTACACCGAAATCTCTTCTCCTGTCACCCCGGTTGGAGGATAGCACCGGTGAGGATATAGAACAAAAGAGCAAATGCATGCTTCTTTGAACTCCGACTTGAGACGCTGCCGTCTGGAGGGATGCAAAAACATAAAGTGTGCAAAACCCTTTTGCTACTTTTCCCAACACATTATCATCTATCTCGCTTTAGCGATGCAGGCAAACGACTCGAGGCCGCAAGGAAAGAAAGCTGAGCAGACGCGAGGAAGAGCGAGGATGCTCTCTCCGCGGGACACGGGAGTGGAGGTTGCCTAAAAGACTAACACATTTGACATTTGCTTTGTCAACAGTTGGAGATTTTATGGCTTTGCGTCCAGTTTGTTCTCCGGCACTGATGTTTTCTTTAGTCGGCGGTGAATTGTAGTCCCGGCAGATTGCCTCAGCCCTTATACATTCCACCTCCCACACAGTTCATTGTTCACACTTTGACAAAGTCACACCACATGTCCTTGGGGTAATGCCATTTTACATCACAACACAATGGCATTCCGCGTTTGAGTGATGTATAGCTTTTTCTCTCCAGACGCTGAACCAAGCATGACTCAAAAGACTTAAGAACGCCAATCCATCAATCACGTGTATGATTCAATATATGCGTACATCCTCCACCGATCGGAGCATCTATAGACTTAGAGTATAGAATGCATGCATATATAAACAGCTGTGGTGTCTTTGATACCACGTGTTCGAACCTCGGTTTGATTTTCCAACAGATGTCCTTGAGATACGGCTGCGTTTGAACTCGCTTGCGGGTCACAGTGTTATTAAAACACATTTCAAATGTAAATTCTGCACACTTCATTCCGTATTGAGAGAAATAAGGGATTGGGTGCTCTAAATGTCTACAGGCAAGCAAAGATATCCAGGCTCAAACCTCTACAGCTTTTATCCTGGAGGACATACTGCATATCTAGAAACTTATTACATTGTGGAATTGTGTGAAAATCAGCAGCAAAGCATGTGTCTTGGCTGCACTTCAAAATTAGCCGATGAATGCAATGCTATTGATGGGAACACTTCACCGACAGCACATTGTGCCACACCATTATACGCTAATGTGTTTGCCTCAAGGTTAGCGATTCAGGTTTTGTGTCGCTAGCTTGCTTTCCTCAGGACCATACACACGGGAATATCTTGAACAAATTTAATGCGCATTGTATTTTCTTCTCAGAAAAAACTACCGCTAATGTTCCCTTAAGCAAAGCAATTAACCAGCAACTGCTTCAGCGATGTTGCTTTGAGGCCGGCGGTTGAAGAGTGCAGCTTTCACATGTGGATGTGTTAGCATCAGAAAAAAAAACACAACTGGCAACTTTAGGTGTAGTCCATCTGCTCTTATGGTGATGGTAATGAGGGAGTCAGCAAAACTGAATTCAACCAAAGTTAGAACGAGGGCTGGACCAATTTACAATATGCAACTATTTGCCGTGAGCTAAGGCGTCTACAGCTAAACGGGCGAGACTGTAATGTGAAAATGATTATCTTGTCTGAAAGAAAAAAAAGCAATTCAGACCTCTTAGTTTTCACATATTTGCTTTTGGATGTCCACACACACATAAAGTCCAGCTAGAAAACTCATACTTTACTTCAAGCAAAACCCACGTGGAAGTGATTGAATTTATTGCATCTTTTTTTCATACATTTTTTTTTTTTTTTTTAAATGGAAGGAGATAAAAAAGCAAACTGCTTCTTCAGCCTCCAAGATACTCAAGGTGCAGGCCCCAGTGTGTTAATATTTAATGTTATACTTTAGAGTGAAACCTTCTCCCAAAAACTAAGGCGCAGAATTTCAGGAGAGGAAGAGCAATATGGCCTTATGTTAGCACACCATTTAGAATTAAAAACATACATTTTATACAGCTTTTGCTAAAGTCGTAAAAGCTGCAGTTGATAACTTTGAGCAAATGTGATAAAAAGTTATCTTTTATAACACAGTCACTTTATCCTGACAGTATAGTGCATGAGACAGATAATCTGTCTAGTGCTCCTAATGGCATTTGCAAGATTTCCCTGCACCCGAACGAAAAACAACCAATCAGAGTAGTTTCTGGGCAGCTGTCAATCACTGCTCGTCAAACTGTCAAACTAGGCAGCGCTGATCAAATATGAATCAATATTCTGTTACTGTAATGACTATTTATCACCTCAAATGTTTTCAGAAACATGTTTTAGTGTAGCCTACTGTTTAACTCTAAAATGATAAAGTTTGTGACCTGGCCGCCATGTTGAAAAAGCTGGCTACCTCCTTAAACGTGCCTTAAACTTGCATTATTTCCAATAGCCAGCAGGGGCGACTCCTCTGGTTGCAAAAAGAAGCCTGATTGTATAGAAGTCTATGAGAAAATGACCCTACTTCTCACTTGATGTATTACCGTTCTTCATCTTAGAACTTTAATTCTTTCACAGTGTGTTTTCAATTCATGAAAGTCAATTATAAACGTTTTGGTCGACTGGAAATGTCTTATTCAACGTTTGGTTGTACTTAGCTTTACCCTCTCATATCACTTCTGGTTGGCAGCGGCCGAAAACCAAGATGGTGACGGACAAGATGCTGAACTCAAGGCTTCAAAACGGCAGTCCACAAACCAATTGGTGACATCACGGTGACTGCGTCCAATTGTTGTATACAGCCTGGTTGAAAGCAGTGAAGCTAAAACCAAGCACCGCCCACCGGCCGGAGCAAGTTTTCCAGGTTTAGTACAAAAAAATACCACGTGTGATGAAAGACATATAGTGCTTTGCTGAATACATTATGGCCCCTGCTGCTGCCTCAAGCTAGATACCTTTCTGGCTAGCATTACTAATAGCACCTTGCAAAACACATTACAGTTAGCTCACAACTACTGCATCACACAGTCCGTGGCCCTGTTGTATTTGACTGTCTGTGACTTACAGAGAGCATGAGGAGTTGACTCTTCAGTCAATTTCAAGGTCCTACCTTTTTCAATCGAAGAATCCCTTCTTGCGTCTGCGTGTCGGTGACGATCTCAAACATGCCCTGGTCGTCTCCCTCGATGATGTTATACGTTGACTTGGCATTGTCGCCGATATCTCTATCATTTGCCTTCACCTTGCCCCCCATTTTCTCTACCGGTAGGTCTTCAGGGATCACAAACTCGTACAAACCTGGGGAGGAACAGACATACCTCTTTGGTTTTGAGAAATGTTGATTCAATTAAACAAAATCATGGAAGCATATTACAGTACTGCATCATCATTAGACTTTAAGGCAGTTAGAATTAGTTTCTGAGGAGCCTGTTTGATGAAATTTACAAAATAACATTTATTTTCCCCAATTATAACCAATCAGAGAAATACTCATTTAGAGCAGAAGTAATTTGTTTCTCCATCTAATTAGATTTGGAACGTTTAAGGTCATAGAGTTACGTACTTTTAGAGAACTTTGGTGAATTGTCGTTGACGTCCGTTAGCGTGACGGTGACCGTCGTGGTTCCGGACAAGCCCCCCATGTGACCTCCCATGTCCTTAGCCTGAATGACCACCAGGTACTCCTCTCTCATCTCCCGATCCATCCCATGGAGAGCAATTTTTATGGTCGCTGGAGGTGGAAACAGTTCATAACACATTAATGCAATTATAAACATGACTGATATACTCTGCACATCACTTTAATGATGCGAGTGTGCACATGCTCGCAAGGAGAAAAAGCGAGGCATATTGTAACCTTCACGCCCGCCTTACTCCTCAGTTTTGTAGGTTGCATTATTTTAGACCATGACCTTACAAAACTCCATATAAAGCAGAGGTAAAAAAAACAGGTTTGTTCGCAGTCTGTGTGAGCAATGCAATGTGGTCATGACTGAGCCAGTCCCAACACTGAGAATCAGCTGTGTTTGTTTTTGAATGTGTTGTTCCGCCGTCCGCAGTCATTTGTATTCTGATCGAGTGTGAATTATGCTGTCTGTCTTGTATAATCTTGAATATTGTATGCAGAATGGACCTTATTGACTCTGCCACGGCACTGAATATAAAAAGGGCTCAGCACCGGCATATACGGATAATCCACTCAGGAAACAGAGGCCCGCAGGATCATCAAATGAATATAAAACCCCTCATAAAAGCCAGGCTTTGGCATGACACCCTGCCTCGGTCCTGAGCTGCCTCAGACAATGAGAATATGCTGGGCTGTGATGAGAAACGTGGGAGGGGTTAGGATGTTGTCTGCGCCTGCATTTTTTAATTCCTGTGATATATTTTCCTTCGGGATGTAGCACAATTTCAGGGTCAGTTTTGCTTTTGGAGGTCACACAGCACTGATGATCTGAACAACTAGAGAACGTAAAGGAGGAGGGTTGGATATTTACCAAACCTCATCAGCTGGACTGCATTTTAGGAAAGAGCTTGCTGTTAAAACAATTGATTAAATAGTATCTTATCAAATACAAAAGTTTTAATTAACATTGAGATTTATTTATTTATTTATTTTTTTACCTCAACCTAACCAAGTAGTTTATTTTTATGTTTTATTTATTTATATTTATATTTTTTTGTATGTTTAAAACTGTGGCGGTTTCACAGCCTGTTGCTGGTACTCTCCAACAGTC
>CAKALU010028710.1:402-13953 GCA_916700995.1 Hozukius guyotensis
CCCCCCCCCCTTCAGGCTCATTGGAATATACCGCCCACAGGTGCTCCATATTGTTCTCACAGGCCAATCAGAGCAAACTGGGCTTTTTCTTAAAGAGACAGGCACTAAAACGGAGCGTTTCAGACAGGGTGAATACAGGTATATTCAGACAGACAGAAGGAGAAAAATAATGTTTTTTTTAAGCATGTAAACATGTTCTAGTAGAGACCCAAAATACAAGTATGAACCTGAAAATTAGCATAACATGTCCCCTTTAACCTGTCAGTATTTGTGCCTGGACCACAGTTGGGGCTGATTTTTTTCATGATAATGTGGGTATAGAAAAGAGGTTTGCTCAGCAGAGAAGTATCACCACCTCTCTCGATGTCACCCACTGTATTTTATATTGTCTTGTCAAGTATCACCTGTCAAAAAAAAAATCCATTCTCATTCACATTTCCAGTGTTTCTTTGTGTGTTTTCAACTCCTGAAGTTATGCTTATAGAAAATGACTCATTCCTGTTTTTATGGTAAGTCTTAATGGATGCAGGCATCTCTCTCTTCCGGTGCCATGTGACTGTATGTTACATTGCTCTCATAATTGAGTAGATGTGGCTCTGTCTGCAGTGGTAGTCAGCTGAGGTGAAGTCTCTTTCATAGTTAATTAAGTATAGTTTCTTCAAAGCTGGAATTTTGATCAGCTTTTGTCGTGATAGGTGTTAATATCCAACTTCAAATTTAAGTCTATATTTCACTGATCGTCAACAAGTCCTGTGAAAAGACCAAAACTATCAATGAACTGATCCTACTAACGAGTTCTGTCTGTGTATCCAGCTTACTACCATTTGTACTCTTAGATGCCATTGGAGCTATTTGTATTCTAAAACTTTTCAACCTAAATACTTCAGACCTGTTTCATAGTGATAAACAGAAACACATTTCAATCTGAATCATGTTAAGATAACTGAGAAAATCCATAATTAGTCCCACAGCGGGGAAATTTCCAATGTTATTGAATATTAAAACCACTTATATACCTTTAAACAGAGAGTGATGAAGATGCATTTAGACTCAACTCGACAGCATTTACAGCCGACATTTGTAGTAATTTATCTTAAAAGCGTTCAGAAAATGAACAGTAGCAAGACTGACATAGTCCTAATAAATCCAGATAATTAAACTAACCATCTTAAAGCTGACTGTCAGTCAGTGTTTCAACTTAAAAATAAATTTATTGCTGTGTGTCACAATTATATCAGAGTTTCTATTGGCCCAAAGCTAACGTGGGTGGGAGGAATGGACACAATATTCTTGTTTTATTGCTGCAAATGTTCCCCATCTGTAGATATGTACTTTTTAATGATACAGAATTTTATAATTTATTGCTCATTATTTTGCGGACCCCCTGACAGAGTGCTACGGACCCCTCTTTGAGAATCACTGCACTAGAGCGCCAAATGTGGATTAATCCGCTGCAGAAAATAGTCCCAAACAAATGCACTGTTTTACTCCTGATTGCGTAATGTTTGCTAAAAGGTACAGTGACCAGCTGTTTTAGGAGATGATCCTGTCCTTTATTTTTACTATGAAACTATATTTGTGAGCAGTTTTTAAAACTAATTCTTCAGTAGGAAGAAATGTGCTCGGGACTGAGTGGCCCAGAGGGGGCAGGGTAGTCTGAAATACTGAGAGATGGACTAACATTGTTGGTTTTTGTTTTTCACGGCATCTGTTGACAATAAGAGAACTATAGAGTAACACCAGCCTCATCCTTTAAGTTTATTTGTGAGAATGAATGACACTGAAACTGAATTCCCCTCAATGCTGCTTAGAAATGAAGTCTGTTTCGTACCCACTGGTCCCTCGTGAAAACACTAATAGAATTTGTTCTAATTTCCTATAGGCAGCTGGAGTTGGTGGAGTGACAGTGAAAATAGAATGAGTGTGTGGTCCGTCTGCAAATGTTCTCTCTCTGTGTGTGTCTCCGTCCACAGGTCAAGTCTGTCATCAACCTGCTGTTTGCTGCCTACACAGGAGACGTCTCTGCACTGAGGAGGTGAACAGCTCACACTCTTTTTTGCATTTACTGATGTGTAATATCAGTCACAGAAGAATTCTTTTGACTTTTGTCAGCCAGTGGAGTCCATTCCCAAAATGTAAACTCTGTGCAAACACAGAAAGGTGGTGAAAAACCTCCGACCTCTCCTCTCTGTCCTCTCTGAGCTGAGTGAGACAGCTTTGGTGACCTCGAGTGGCAGAAAGAGGAACCTAAAAGAAGTTTAACTGATCGGTGGAGTTTTCATTTAAACAAACAGTTTTACATTCACTGTTAACAAAACTCGTGTGTATCCTTGAGGTCACGCATGTGTTTCCTTCATCATAAAAAATTAGCATTTTTAAATGTTTTGAATCCAGTATGGTTTAAGCCTACATCCATGTCATGGATGTATTAAGAGAACTGGATACAGCGTTGGAGGCGGGCTCCCGTTCATTCCTATGAGGGTTGCTCAGTGACGCATTAAGCCAAAATGGCTCGACTGCCGAGTGATAAAGTACCCGGATCATACGGCGATCTTCCTCATCCACTGGGCCCATAGAGCAGATGTAGTAGTGTTTCCTTTAACTCCGCCTCCCAGCCCTCGGTCCAGCCTCGGTCTGGGTCTCATTCACATGAACGGAGGAAGGGAAATAACTCTGGATTCGGCTATTAGTGCATTTTACAACTTTTAGGACCTAATGATTTAAATAAGGGCTATTGGAGTGTTCATACTGGGAAGTTGATTTACCAAAAAGAAAATTATCCACTGAGCTACAGACGTCTCTTTCCCAATGTGAGTCTATTGGAAAAAGTCTTTTTGGGCCCAATGGCATCGCGTGACGGACACGGAAGTTGTAGTACCACCGTTTGGCCACTACAAAAATTTGCTTCAAAGCCCGGCGCTCGTCCTGGGGAATTGATGCATGTTTACCAGCTTGCAGTCTTCTTCTTCCCTGCTTTTGTGGCATATTGCTACGTTTCTTGGTACATTACTGCCTCCTGTGGGTCGGTGGATTTGTGTCCTCCTGAGCGTGCATGAGACAAAATAAACAGCTCCACAGCACTTCTTGAGGTCAAAACCTCCACAGGGAACCTTTAAGTAGAAGGAAATGATTAATGGTGATGATGGTAAACTACCAATGGCACGGCTATGGCAGCTTATATAATACATGTCATTTTTGTAAAAAATGCAATAATTGAAGGTACTTCTGCATACTAGTTACACAACCTTTGTGTGTGTAGGTTTGCGCTGTCATCCATGGACATGGAGCAGAGGGACTACGACTCTAGAACGGCCCTCCATGTGGCAGCAGCTGAAGGTAACGTGCAACCTCGTCAACCTGTTCATCTTTATTCACACTGAAGTTGTCATACAATGTTTGTCATTCAGTGTGCATCAAAATCTGATTTCAAAAAAAGTATAATACGTATGCTCAACCCTGTCCACATATTTTGTGTATTTTTGGTCTGGGGCCTTATATCCAAACATGAGAAATGTTCATATTTATATTTTAAACAGTAGGGGTCTTCTTATGGAATGTCATTTCATTCAATTTTAAATAAATAAATAAATATGGCTATTAAATAAGTTCTGAAATAAATGCTACTTTTATTTATATCAGGGGACTTTTATTTCTTAATGCCAAATTTATTTCACAGCTCTTTTTATTTCCATCTGTTTTATTCAAATGATTGGGGCGTGGTTAACTCCGCCAGATCAGCAAACTTTCCGTTGAAGTAGTCTCCCAGCTGCAGGTCCTGAGGCGGAGGGTGCGCTACCTAGCTACAATTAGCTAACTAATTTGTCTGACTCTATGAGATAACCACGTCCCATTCATTTGAATATAACAGATGGAAATAAAAGGAGCTGTGAAATAAATTTAGCATTAGGAAATAAAAGTCCCAAATAAATAGATGTGGTATTAGGAAATAAAAGACTCCTGAAATAAATAAATTAATAAATGTGGAATTATGAAATAAATATCTTCTGAAATAAATAAGTGTGGAATTATGGATAAATGCCCCCTGAAATAAATATATAAATAAATAAATAAATAAATATGGAGTTATAGATAAATGTCCCCTGAAATAAATAAATAAATGTGGAATTATGAAATAAATGTTCCCTGAAATAAATTAAAGTCCTTATAGTCCTCCTATAACAGTCCTTTGAAAAGTTTCCTTTTTTAAAAATAAAAAACATTTATGTATTTAACTATATTGACTAATTTATATATTTATCTTTACATTTCTTTATATTTTTGCCTCATTTATTTACAGTATTTCAGGATTTATTTCATAGGCATAATTATGTATTTGTGTATTTATTTATTTATTTGATATTGAATGAAATGGCATTTCATAGCTTCCAACTTTGTGGCAACTATTTGGGGAAGGCCCTTACCTGTTTTAATGTGGCAAATGAAATGCCCCATCTGGTGGAGCCTTCCCAGAAGAGTGGAGGCTGTGATACCGGCGTATTAATGCTCATGGTTTTGGGATGAGATGTTCAGCAGCTATCACATAACTCCTGGCTGTCCTCGTACTTTTTTAAGATTATAATTGGACTCAAGCACACGCCCTCTTCACGGTATGAAGTTGTTACATGTATGCTTTGTATTTCCAACCTCTGCTCTGCTTTCAGGACACACAGAGGTGGTGCGCTTCCTCCTGGAGGCTTGCAAGGTGAACCCAGTACCCAGAGACAGGTGAGTGTAGACTCTCCATCAACAGCGTGGTCTTCCTCACCATCTGTACCTCTTAGTTCTTTTTATGGAGCAGAACTTTCACATGATGTCAGGCTCTCCATCTTGCGGCTTTCTCTTTAACTTGAGTGATAATTTGCAGGATGAATCTTTTGTTTGTCCCACCTTCCTCCTGCTTACATACCAGGGTCCAATTCAGGTCCTACTTTTTTCCGAGGGACTATAATGGTAGTTTATGATGCCCACTGATTACAAATCATATGCTTACACATGTCTAACACTTCTGCTGACCATTTTACAAAGCAACAAAACAACAACATAACTTTAGATGTTTTTTTTAACTTGAAAGTGATTTGGTAAATCTGAAAATTAATTTGCAGACAATTTAAACATGCTTTGAATGGTTAATGACAGGGATTATTTAGTCACCTTCATTTTATTTTATTTAAGAGACGGCAGTTACAGTTTGTGCTGTTATAGACATAAGAAAACAGTAGTGAAAAGTATTTCAGTTTGGACATTTTTGGCATTTAAAACATAGTTTTGAAAGCAATCCATGCACAGGACTGCTTTTAATATGTATGAAAACAAAAGAAAAAAAAAAAAAAATGTATGTGAACATACTTATACTCTAACTTTCCTATTTGAAGCAAGTTCAGATACGCTGTTTCAGGAAGGAAAATAATCTCAAAGTGTATGTACTGTATATTTGGTATATGGAGTTGACTTGAAGGATACATAATCAATATAATCACATAATCAAGAAAGAAAGCCAGATTTTGTTATACTTTTTTTTGAAGTGAATCCTCTTAGTTTGAAGACACATCATAACCTCAATTATCCTTTGTATAAAAGGGGAAGAATAGGCAGTCCTGTTTCTAATGAGATTAGTCACTGAGCTAAGAGCGAGTCATGTCAATGAATGACCACAAGACGTTACAACGTTGCTGGTGACACACATGTCTAACAGGATAAAATGATGAAGTGATGCCATTTTGGACAGACATGGATGGAAACTTGACTGGTTGGCGGAGACATACAACTGTGAGGCGGTAATTCTAGTTTGATTTACCAATAATTTCTGTATGTACAGATGGGGGAACACGCCGATAGAAGAAGCGGTGCACTTTGGCCACCACGATGTGGTCACCATCCTGCAGAGCTACCATGACAAATACATCCCACCTGCTGGTGCTGACAACAAGGAGAGCGCTGAGACGAGCCTGGACAGCCTGCTGTAGACCCCCTGCACACTTCTACAATACTTAAGGTTCCTACGTAACAGTGGACCATTGTGCTTTTTGGGAATAACATTGTACATTAGTGACCCTACTTTTGAAACGTGTGTGACGAATTAGTTATTGTTGCTGTGTCCAGTCTGGTGTGCTTTGCTTTCTGGCTGTACATCGCTGCTCTTCGTCATATCTCTCCCTCCCCTCTGTCATAATGTAGTGTGTGTTGTATGTGTGAGTGAGCACCTTATCAATACTGTTTAAACAAATGATACACTATCTGGATATCTGTAATGCAATCACGTTTACACTATATTAATCATGTAATGTGTAGGTACTGTAAATCACATTTGTGCTATACCAGAATATATAAATTGTATCAAAGTGTATTAGTTTAGTTACAGTACAGTTCATGTTATACTATTCTCTACCTGGAAATATTTGGGTAGTGCTCCGACTGTATTAGTTTTGTGTGCGATAGTGAGGTGTGTGGAAATTATGATATAGATTTTATAATGCGTCTCTGATTGTGTAAATGTATAGAGGCTCACAGGCGTTATGCTGACATATTGCAGTTATGTGTCTGTCTGATCTCCATATAGCTGCATCTATATTCTCAGATTGTTCTCCTGACTGTTGCGAGGTCAGCGGCAGGTTTTTAATGAAGCTTCATCTCCTTTGAAGTCATTGAAAGATTGTACTCCGAATGTATTTTTCAGTGGCAACACTTGCAATAGAAGCGCTATGTATTTATTTCATTCATTCGTTTCAGAGATTTTCTTTAAAGAGTAAAATTCATCTAAAGATGTAATATTGTGTAAGCTGTTGCATCCGGGAGAAAGGCAAGTTGGTTTCTTTATTTTTGTTTTGATAGTTCAATTTTTCTGTGTGCGTGTTACTAGTTTTTAAAGGTATAATATGCAAGACTTTCCTAAAAAAAACAATGTATGGACTGGTACAAAAATAATCCCTCTCAATCATCACTTGTGCCCCACTAGAAGAGTTGTGGTGGTGTCTGTTTCTGCAGAGACCCTGCAGCCCTTTGCTTTGATTTCCTCTTTTCTTCTTATTTTGCTTCGTTCTGGACATTTCTGGGCGTCAGCAAAGAGCCTTTGGGCCCCACGTGGGGGTGTAACCCCCAGCCAATAACAGCACGCAAGGTGTGCAGCCTGTTCAGGTCATACTGCCGCTTTGTCACGCCCCTCAGCCTCTGATACCGAGGCACAAGTCCCCCTTTAGCTCCGTCAGATACAAAGCGGACGTATTTGAGGAATGAGAACGGATTGTGTGTTCTTATGTGCATGAGCTCCAGACAGTGTTCTCCCTGCTCCTCTGTCTCTCGGTGTATCAGTTTGAGTTTGACCGAGGGCAGCGCTGAGCCCCACACACAACAGACGGATAAAGCCTGCCTTTCGGCTCCATTTATTAAAAATCCGGCAACGGGCACCTTCCTACAGAGTTGTGCACATTTGTGGTCGTGTTTATTTGTGTTTTAGAATGTAACCGCTGAGAAACAATCAGAAAATAACGTTTTATTTCTCTGATTCACTGCTTTGTTCTCACTAACGCCGCTCCCTCTCTTCATTCACTCTATAGCTCTCTCGACCATCGCTGCTGCAGTTACATATTATACCTTTAAACTTGACAAATAATGTTGATAAGTAAGCGGGTCATCTGCGTTTCCCCTACATCCTCCATCCTTCCTGTCAACAATGTCAGAAACCAAATTCCTTCCCAGATTTTAATTATTCCGTGACTCCATATGATGAATACATATTTTTGCAAATTGGTTGGATCATCACATTGTTGGGTTTTCCTGCACAGAACAATTTCAGCAGCACAAGGACAATTTATAAAACTTTTGACAATTATCAATCCGAATGGATTTCTTGCAGTAATTGTTATTGAAGTATTCTGATGTTACCTATGCACTAGAAAGGTATTTCCAAATGCTCTTTCACACAGATCGACTCCAAATCAAAGACTACTGTACTGTAAGAATGTACTGAATTTTCCCCTCAATGACATTGACATGAACAATGCATACTGTACAACATGCAGTGTATTTTCTCTTTCAAAATTAACCTGACCGCTTAAATTTCACCATAGGGATTCTTGTTGTCTGATCTGGAAAATTTACGAACAAAGCAGTAGACACAAAGTCCATAAAATATTAGGCACACGGAGCCCAAGAGGTCACAAGTGTCCAGACTACCTGATGAGTCAAAAGTAAATGTATGTAAATTGGTTAAATAATTGAACAACAAAGTTAAATGCTAGTTTCTCATCTGCATTGCAGCCATTCTGCCAACAGTTTGTGGACATGTCTGCAATTCGTGTCCAAAAGTGGGAGATATTGACGGTGTCAGATATTCTCGATATTTCGACTCGGAATTACAAGTAGGAGGCTGAGGTTTACGTTTTTTCCCACTCGGGGCCATCCAGTGGGCCGTGGTGGTACTGTCAAATGTTTATATTAAATTAAAAATTAAAATTTTTGTCAAATTACAAAGGTAGTCATTTTTATTTTATTTACAGCCCAGTTTATTTTTTTGTCATGTTATGTTTTTTTGTCATTTATTTGGGAAGGTGGTCCTCAGGAAATTTTTGAACAATCATAAGTGGGCCTTAAGTTACAAAAGGTTGAGAACCCCCCGTTTAAACAATATGACGCGGATGGAACGCTGCAACCCTAACCCCTAGCTAACCTATAGCCCACGTAGCCACAGTGATGCTTTGAGCTAAATGCTAACATGTCGATGTTATTATTAATCACCATTTTAGTTTAGCATGGTAACATTTGCAAACTACAAATCAAAACTAAACACAAAGTACAGCTGAGGTTGATGGGAATATCATTAGTTTTGGTCATAAATACAATCTCATGGCAATCATATTTCAGTAAAAAAAAAAAAAAAAAAAAGCGGCAACCTCACAAGTTTTTAAAAGACCAATCTATACCGTAAATATTCAGAGTACAGTACACATCAACCTATTGAAGACTTTGAGTCTAAGATGGAAAATATCAATTTTATGTACTTTTCATATAATCATAAGTGAAAATATAGGATTGTTTCACTCCATCCATTCAACCATACTTATGTAGCAATACATGTAATTTGTAACATGTAGCTTTGTGTCAGTGATTTCAGGCTCCATCCCATGATGTGTTAATAAAAAGAAGAAAATATTAACTGTTCAATTTTTACAGGAAATTCAAATGATTCAACTCACTCTCATGATATAATGTAGTCAGTCATATTTAACTTGACTCATCAGGTAGTGACACGTGTTGCTTCTGGAACTCCATTTATGTAAGTGCTGCTAGAATGGTCAAGTACTACAATAATACAAAAGGACACATATTTCAGTAGTTGTAATGTGCCGTGCAGCTCTTAAGACTTTCTGATGAAATGTTTTTCCTTTTTTTTAAAAAAGCTTGGTATTTTTTAGTAGCGCGAGCTTGTGCGTTTTGAACAGGTGATGTAGAGGTCAGGACAGATTCTCCAAGAAAACTGAAAACAAGCGGTCAAGACAGGAGGCCGCTGAATATGTTTGTCCTTTTCTCTGTATAAATAAAGTTGTTCAGTACTGTATAATGCAAATGTAATTTCTCTTGGCACTGGGATGATATGTTTATTTTAATAAACAAAAGTAAAGAACATCTACAGTACAGCGTGGTGTTTTTATGCACAGCACCTTTTCATCTTATAAACGTTTTCAGTTCACTTTTAAACAGTACAGTAGAAAACCACAGGCTCTTACACTGTCTAAACATCTTAACATTGTTTGTATCTTCGCATATATACGCCTTAAATAATTATGTTCATACACATTGATCATTGTTTTTATGACATTTTACATTTTTATAGTAAGAAACCTTGTTCTGTTTTCTTATTTTTCATTGTATTACTGACACCTGCACTGAACATATTCCTCGTACTTGATGAATGTTTCCCATTGTGATAACTTTCTGATTCGGACACAATGACCCGGCAGGCCGGCACATTTTCAGAAGGAGCTACTGAGATCGACAAAGTTGGTCTGAGTTGTTGTCGATGTTTCTTGATAAGGTAGCCATAATTCGGGGAGTTCAGGTAAGTCGAGTAAATCAGAGAAGAGTTCCCGTAACACTTGACGATTGTCCAGCTACAAGGAAACAAAAAGATTGAGTTTTAAATTAACTGCAAAGGAAAGTTGCCTCATACAAACACGGGAAATCAAACAATCTGTGAAAAACCTGGAATCACTGAAGGTTGTTAAAGGTTCACTAACTCATATCAAATGTGTAATGTGAGGAGTGTCGAATCCACAGACAATCATTATTCTGCTGTTCCTCTCAGCTCTATAAGTAAGTTGTTGTTGTTTTTTGCTTTACTTTTTTAGATAAAGTCTTTAAAGGGACTGTTTGTAACTTTTTAAGCGTATAAATATACCAGGTCGGGACACATGCGCGCTCGCATATGCGCGTTCGCGTGTGGCCGCTGCCTCTGCTCCTCTGCCTGCTTGCTGTCACTCAGACAGCGCGCGCGTTCTCGCTCAGCTCGCTCCACCTCTAGACGTGAACGTGCGCTCACTCCACACTGCAGAAGAGTTAGTAGCTCTGAGAATATCTAGTGAATGTACAGTGGATGTTTGTGCAGAAATAAATGCTGCAGCTCCTCCAGACCAACAGAGGTTTTCCGTGTCTTGTGAAGTGACGGAGCTCTGCAGAGAGACACGTTGTCGTCTCGTTACCGACCGGGTGCCAGTGTCTCCCTGCTCACTCCGGCTGCGGGCGGAGACGAGACGACAACTCGCTGCAGAGCCCCGCTGCCTCAGCCTGCGCTAAGGCAGGAAAAGCCAACACTAGTATCAGATCTAAATCATGTTCATGGAGAGACCTTCGTCTGGTCAGCTAACATTACTGCCAAGCAGGTGAAATATAGAGTGATATTGTGGTTTTAGCTGACGTGTGTCACCTCACTATTTTGAGCGATGCTCGTTCATTTCTATTTAGAGCGAGCAAAAAGCGCGAGCCCAACGCTGACTTTCGTTGATTTCACGGCCACAGGTGTCGCTGTTAACAAGCATTTCTGAAAGTTACAAATAGTCCCTTTAAGTGTTGGACTTAAAATTTGTGGGTGGCCAGAAACATGACTCCACATGAATGTTGCTGGATGTGTAAATAGGCAGCAGGTCTATAGAGTGATCGTATGTCGATGTTATGTTAGCAGCTTGTTCCACTGCTCTCAAGTGGCCAAAAATATCAATATATGTAGTGGAATTAGTTGTAGAATGTCAAACCCACTGTCTTGTCTACGTCCATGTCCGTGTCCACATCCATGTTCATGTTCATATCCAGAGTGGGTATCTCCCTAGGTGGAGATGGAGGTGGTGTAGGATTTCTGTAGAAAAAAAACATAGAAAATGAAGGTAAATTTCTCCTGTACAGCATTGAACAATAGAATAATAATGAATAGTATTTATATTATTATTTCTATTGTTATTTAACATTTTGAAAGCATCCCCAATTTCTCCATGATGGGAACAACTGTAGATGGTCAAAGATATATGATGCAAAGACATCAGGATTTATCCTGATGTATTTTATTGTCTTACTTACTCTGAGACGGATATGAGTTTTCTGTTAACGTATCCAGATACGAGCTTTTTAGGTGCCGACATTTCTGCACGAACAGAGGTGATTAGAGGTCATTACAGGGCTCATTTTCAATTGAGAATACAATGCTGCTATGTATGACTTAGACTGGATAACCTCAGCATCGTTTACAACATTAACATTATAAATCCATTAATCATTACGAGTGTGAGGAGCTTTATTTTGCTCTAAAGCCAGCACATTGTTATGCAATACTGTTTATATTGGAAAATATGTTTCTGCAAGAATACATCTTATACCTGCAGTAGGCAGAATATTTTTGGCATCGTTGGGCAAAAATTCCATAATAACCTTTCAGCATATTGTAATTCAAGTGTTCTGAGAGAAAACTAGACTTCTGCACCTCCTCATGGCTCTGTTTTCAGGCTTTAAAAAATCCAGCCTGTGACGGGAGACTTTGGCCAATCACAGGTCATTTCAGAGAGAGAGAGCGTTCCTATTGGCTGTTCATTCAATGGAGGCAGCTGTCAATCACTCATGAACTCCAATCAAACGGTCTAACTAGGCAGCGCTGATCAAATATGAATCAATATTCTGTTACTGTAATGTCTATTTACTGCGTAAAATGTTTTCAGAAACATCTTGTAGTGTACTGTTTAGCTGTAAAATGAGAAAGTTTGCTCCGGCTGGTGGGCGGTGCTTGGTATTTCCTCAACTGATCTCAACATGGCAGCCGGGTCACAAACTTTCTCATTTTACAGTTAAACAGTACACTACAAGATGTTTCTGAAAACATTTGAGGTGAGAAATAGGCATTAGAGTAACAGTATATTGATTCATATTTGATCAGCGCTGCCTAGTTTGACAGTTCGCGAGTGATTGACAGCTACTAAGAGACGGCCAACTCCAGCTCGGCTCTGATTGGTTGTTTTCCTCCGGTCTGTGAAATCTTGCAGATGCCATTAGGAGCACCGGAAGACACAGAGGCACTTGATTTCTTTCAGATTACCTGTCTCATGCACTACTGTCAGGATATAGTGACTGTTTTATAACATGAACTTAATCATATTTGCTCCATTTCTACCCACTGCAGCTCTAAGTGTTTTGGAATAATTACATTTATTTAGGACTTTAAATTCCTGTAGTCCTGGGGTAGAAAAATACCAATCTCCATCATGAAACAAGTTCCTGTTCATTTATTGCTCTAATAGATAAATAAATACATTTTGTCCTCAGGGGGAAAGTCAAGCGAGAGACAATACCAGAGATGTTGTAGTAGCGTTCAAAGGCAGTGTCTTTGTGGATGTCTGGGTAAAGGTAGAGCAGAGGATTCCTGTGCTTGCTCCTCTGGGCTCTCAGGCTGTAGTGGTAAATAATGTGTGGCAGAGACATGGACATCAGCTCAGTCTTGGTGTAGGGCTCTACTGCATGCACGTGGGTGTCTACAGGGGAACCACAAGCAGAAAGAAAAGTAAGCAAACACAAGAAGACAAATATCTGAATGTCTCGTGTTGAAGTCATTCAATCATTCAGAACGGGCTGAATGCTTGGCCTGTGGTGTTGCTGCTTGCAGCTTCCTCGAGAACCGCTCATACAAACGACTTCACACTCGACACTGACGCCCTTCCTTGGATCCTGAGCAATACACCTGCCATGACATAATCACACACCCAAGTCGTGGCTACTCGCGGTCAGAAACACCAGTAAAATACACTCTGGTTCATGGGAAAAAAAACCAGCCACCCTATGGAACATCAAAAATCGGAAAATGTAACTCGTTTCTGAGACTTACGGTTCAAAAGTTACAGACCAAAATGTTCACGAACGAAACATTCGCAAAAGTTCATTGTTATAGCGCCACCATCTGGCCAAATTACACCACATTCTACACTGCACTCTTGTGGGTCCTGAGCAACACACCCGCCAAGTGTGAAGTAGATCGAATGAACGGTTCTGGAGATATGCGAAGGACACACACACACACACACACACACA
>CAKALU010028731.1:427-13115 GCA_916700995.1 Hozukius guyotensis
TTAAACATTGAACATTCATGACTAAATAAGCAACAGTTTGGAAACTGTTTGGAAAAAACATCCTCAGTCATTATTGTTATTATTTATTAAGACTTTAACACTGTCAACTCACCTAAAGTTGGGAATACACTGTACGATTTTAGAAATGTTGTTGTGTACTTCCTACTTCTAATGTACGAGTAGATCGTTTGCGATGTAAAGCCAAAGCTCACGATTTATGTGCTCACACTGTACGGTCCGATTGTCAGCCGTCCCTTCAGGCCTCCCTCCAAAGCCACACCCCCAAAATTAGCACAATGAATGAAACGGTTTATTATAGTCCTGCAACAGCCACAGATACCAGATTTTTTTGTCAGAGCATTTGACTTATTGATTGCTGTCAGGATATAAAGAGATTTTCAACAAATATAACAAAACATGTTTTTGAAGTAGATAACCAAATCTAGCTTTAATCCAACACATGCTCATCCTAACTCACCACACACTGCCGCTTTGTCACGCCACTTGGCGTCACTATATTTTTGGCATCAAAACCACTATAGTTAGATTTAGGTATCAGCTGACTACGGGCGTTTCAGTCTTAGTTAACCAACTAGATTCTGCCACGATCTCCCTGAACCAATCATATAAAGAACTGCAACCGTGTTTTTTACACTGTATAGCCAACATTTGATCCGGTTAGTTTTGTTTTCACGTTGCATAAATTCACACCAGGGCTGTTTTTGACCTCCGGCGGTGTACCAGACACAATGTTCTCTTCATTGTAATGATGCATAAGCCATTAACATGATGTATATCCTGTATATCCAGCTGGACCTGATGCAAGAGAGGCGTCATGTGTAAAGCTTAACCATAAAACCTGCTATTATACAGATGATCAGTATGTATCTAAGAGCATGGAAAAAGCTGAGTTTTGTTAATGTAGTTCAACATTATATATAATTAACTATTAACAAATAACATTACAAGAGGAAGGCCAATTTTGTTTGTGTGTGTTGAAGACGTGAGGTGAAGATGTCCTCACTCTGAAGGTCTTAAACTCAGCTTGGTCCTCACACAGATAGATATACAAACACACACACACACACACACACACACACACACACACACACACACACACACACACACACACACACACAAACACACGAACAAAGTACAACAAAGTCCTCCTCAAAAACATCTAACTTCAGTGGGTTATTGTGTGTGTTACACACCCTGTGGGTATTGACCTTATGTTACCTCTGATGCTATTATACACAAGCAGGGCTGGGAGCGTCAGGATATAGGATATAAAGTGCGGGTGGATGAGTGTGATCCAGGTGATTTGAACAGAAGCTGCTGAAGGTGAGTTCACACACTGCACATGATCTATAGACGTAGTTGGCAGTTATTCTTATTTGTTTTTATTAGGGCTACGGGTAAATCTCAGTACTCTTTTTGCAGCAACTGAAATGTGTCCGTGCCTGAGTATCAAAAAGCGTAAAGTACTGAAAGATGGCATTACATTTCTGCTCAGATTCATAATCCTATTTACTTGATTTAGTCAACATTTAACATTTGAGAACTTCTTGTTCTTTTTATTAAATGAAAAAAGGGTTTTATAGAAAAACATAGGACCTCAAGTATTGTAATTATAATAGTATAAAACATTTCAAATGATATGTAGATGTATACTACTAATTGCAACAACAACAAAAAAGAAACGTGTCAGGGTTTATTAAGTGGACAAATGCTTAATATGAAACTATATCATAACATCACACGGATTTCTAAATAATTATGAAGAGTCCTGTATGTTTAATTTTTATTGTTTAAGAATTAGGGCTGTCAACGTGATAATAACGTGTTATTGCAAATTTGTTTTAACACTACTAATTTCTTTAACGTATTAATGCAATCGATCTTCCGGAGGTCCAGTTTTAAAGCTAGAGTGAAGATACTGGTATCATATGAAACTAGAAAAACCTAAGGAATCCATTGGTACCAACCATTTGGTGAGGAAAAACTGTCATGGCCATTTTCAAAGGGGTCCCTTGACCTCTGGCCTCAAGATATGTGAATGAAAATGGGTTCTATGGGTACCCACGAGTCTCCCCTTTACAGACATGCCCACTTTATGATAATCACATGCAGCTTTGGGGCAAGTTATAGTCAAGTCAGGTCTTGAGTTTGCCATGTTATGATTTGAGCATATTTTTTTTTATGCAAAATGCACTACCTGTGAGGGTTTCTGGACAATATTTGTCATTTTAAATGTAAACTCCATGTTTAACTCTGATATTTGGATGAGAGTGAAGAGTAAAATGTCATCCTTTTGTGTTTTTTTTTCCAGAATGATGAAGACTCTGATTGTCGTCGTGCTCTTGCTGAGCTTAGCCACCCTACCTGTCATTACGAAAAGGGGTAAATAATCAAATATTAAATGCTCTTTATAGTGAAGATACAAATATAATATTCATCCATCAGTGTGACTTCCCTATCCACAAAAACTAAATGAGATTTTAAAGGTACCGTGTTAAGTAAGGTTAGTTTATTAATAATGCATCAATTTACACAGGATTTTATTTATTTTCTCTTACTATTCACAATTTTTCTTAAACCATGGCACCCCTTCATTGTGATTTTTTTCTCAGTAAACAGAAGAGCGGAGGGGCTTTATTTTTCTTCTCACACTTGCATTCAGCCACAAACCATATCAGGATCTGAGGGGCCACATTTGTTTCCAATGTCACTTACTAATATGTATGTTACATTAGCTTTGTTTCCGTTCAATTGTCTAGCGCATTTTTGAAATGTCGGTAAAAAAAGAAATGTGAATGAGGTGCTTTTCCATCAACTGGTTTGGAGGGAATAAACTCGGCTATAGCCTATAGATTCATTAGAGGTTGGCTATGATTTATGCATTGCAGTAATCAGAGTAGAAGAAGAAGTAGTGGTTGCAAAACAGAAACAAAATATGTCACCTTGGCTGTTTAACTGTCTACGAGAGAAAAATGGAGCGAGTTCTTCAGGAATTTGTTTCAATTGGAGAAGTTTTAATTGTTCTTTCATGTCAGCTAGTATTGGCCGTGTTTCATGCTGTCCGGAGACGAAGACATGTGATTTAAATGTTCGCAACGTCAGAATTTATTTGGCAAAGGCGTTTCCATTTACCATTTCGAGGCAAGAATCACCTCAAGCGAGTGTAAAAGCTTTTTTGCGCAATTGAGGAAGTATTATCGGAATTTATCAAAGCCGTTTCCATACAGCTTTTCTAATGCGATACTTTAAATGCACAGAAAAATATGTGAAAGTAAACACGGGTATTGTTGTTAAGGTAAAATGCTTAGTGTTCTCAAGATGCAGGTTTTGGGCTACGTGGCGCCAGTCAAATCTAGCAACACTGTATATGCACATCAACACATTACTAGAGCAGATTGAAATTTTAATGTTGATACACCAGATTGTTAACAGCTAAATTTACCAAACATCAAATCAACAATAAAGTGAAATTTGAACTCTGTATTGCAGGTGTGGCTGAAAAGCCAGAGTGGCAGGGTGACGATGTTGACCTTGTGAACATTGACAACTCAGCAAATGATGATTCATCCATCGAGCAAGCGTTGGCAAGTCGTAAGTCTACATCCACAATAAGCTGGCTAAGTTTAAACAAGACTCGGTCAAAACCAAGTATATGGCTGGACCGTGTACGGTCAGTCTGTGAATTTGTGGCTAAATTGTTACACAAATAGTCAGTGGTCATATCTATAATGTTAAAGGGGTCCGGAGAGTGTCATGTGTCACACGTATTCCATGTCTGAACAAGGGCTTTATGTGTGACAGGAAGTGAGGAATCACCATGTACTTTCTGTTTTCTTATGGCCAATCCGCATAGAAAACGTTTTAAATTCTATTTTTGGTGCATTTAGTGAAGCATAATCTGCATAAACCCCGATGTGTGTCTAGATTGGATGACAGAACACAACCGCGCCGCTCACGTCTCACTTACGTCTCGCTTCCAATGGGGATTCCCAGTTGCTCTGGTTTCTAAAGAGTAAATCTCAGTTTAATTTATGTGATAAAATATAAATAATGATAAAATCCTGTTGGTATGACAGATATGCAGCCATGACAAATGCTTAGTGTATATAGTCTGTAGCACACAAAGTCACATTTTCTTGATAAAGCAATCGTAAAGCACAATACTGACATTTGAAAACCTGCTTTCAGCTCGCAAGATGAAACCCCCCACTGGTTAAAAACAGGTGAGTGTGTGCATGTGTGTGTGTGTGTTGGATTAAAACTTGTGTTTTTGCCATGCTGCAGTCACATGTGGGTTTATTGTATCATGATTATATTATTTCTTTATTTATTATTTTCATCCCTGTGCTTGAACTCAATATGTTTCCTTAAATCTGATTTCATTTTGGTTCAAAACTTCACCGTGCCGCATCGTGTGATTCTTTACTCCCCAGAACTGGACAGCTGTGTTGTCATGACAACGAAGAGCAGCGAAGGACAACACAGACCAACGTCTATCTCAATGTGGCACATGTCACTACAGTTATCATCATCATGATGGTTTTGATTGACAGCTTCAAATAAACACACGAGTCAAGCTCTTTTGTCTTCTTATTTTGATCATTTGCAACTTTTACCAGCTATATTCAGTCAAAAACATGCTGTGGTTTAGTTTCACCAACCGTCACAGAGCAGACAAACACAGGGCAGCTGAGTACACAAACCTATAAACATTAAGTCCATTTGTAATGTGAAATATTATACAAGTGAAGGATTAAGTTTGCTTTCTGTGTGTTAACCCAGCTGGTTCAGTGTTGACGGATATACACAGACTGCAGCAGGAGTTCAGGTTTCTCTCCGAGAATGGAATTTAATTCGGATTCATATCTGGTTACACTGAAAGCTGGAAACCTGCCTGTGAGCGCAGATGAATGTGAGACAGACGGAGAGGAGGAAAAGAGAGACGAGGTTAAAGAATAGATAAGCTATAGGATAAAGGGAGAGGTGATGTGAGGGGATTGGGAAAGAGGAGACGGATGGTCAGGATATAAGGAGGTTACAGAGGAAGAGGAGGACTGAGAAGGAAGGAGGAACATAACATAGATGGAGATAGAGAAGGGGAGAGAGAGTTGGTATAAATACTTATAAAAGAGTTATACATGAAAAATAAATGCAACTGCACATAATAAATTCGCAACCTGCGGCTTCGGAGCCACATTCGGCTCTTTAGCCCCTCTCCAGTGGCTCCCGGTGGTTTTTTGTTTAGATTTTCATTTTTATTTATCATTGTTGTGGGTCTATGGTATGACGGTACGACGGAGTATTAGGGCCACATTGAGGAAAAAAAAATAAATCTGAGATTTCGAGAAAAAAGTCGTAATATTATGAGAATAAAGTCAGAATATTATAAAGTACTAATTTTACGTGTTATTTTCTTTTTTTCTCGTAAAGTTATGACTTTATTCTCGTAATATTACGACTTTTTTTCTCGTTAAGTTATGACTTTATTCTCGTAATATTATGACTTTTTTTCTCGTAAACATGTGACTTTATTCTTGAAATCTCCGATTTTATTTCCCTCAATGTGGCCCTAATACTCCGTCATACATTTGCACTTTGGCCATCACTGCATTAGACCTATATACTATATACTTAGACTATAAACTGTGTTACCTTCATCACACTGCTCAAATGTTTTGCGGATCCAGACAGATTTTCTTTTTTTTTTTTGCCTAAAATGTCTCTTTTGATAGTAAAGGTTGCTGACCCCTGGACTAGATGGATGGATGGACCCTGCTAACATGCTCATGATTGTGTTGCGATTGTGATGATGAGTATATAATATTGACCATGTTCATCTTATATATACATATATAGAATGGGAGCATGCTGACATTTGCTTTGTAGCACTAAACACAAAGTACAGCTGAGGCTGATGAGAATGTCATTAGCTTTGCAGGTATTTGCTCATAAAACCAAAGTGCTGGACGAATCAAGAGAAAACTTGACCTGATGATGGAGCTAGAAGAAAAGTCAGATTATCACCAAAGTTTTTAGAATTCATCCTGAGGAAGCCTTGAATGTGTGTAAACAATTTCATGGCAATATTTCTAATACTAATACTAAATACATCCAGAACCAGCAGTTCTTTCCTATTTGCAACTCTATTAGGATTTCCTGGCTAAAGCAGCTGACAAAGATGGCTGTTGGCCGCAAGTAACCCAAACAAAAATATCTTTTTAGACATATAAGCACCTGAAAATATAAAAATGGTCTCACAGTGGGTCCTTGCAGATTGACTGGTTGTTGTAAAAATAGTAGTGAAGCCTGGTTGAGAGTCACCTGGTAAGCAACTCGGATTGACCGGCTGTAGTTTTCTGTCATCAGCAGCAGGGTGACCTGAGGATCCTGTTACAGGTGAAGGGGTCTCCGGCTGCTGAGTGACCTGCTTTAGCACCAGAACCACCAGGGGGTCATTTTACCCCCCCGCCCCCCCCTTACCGGTACATCGAGAAAGTTCAGTCAGTCACATTAGCTTGTATTTGGTTCACTTTGGACAGTTTGGTGACGTCATCCTGCATCATCAGTTCCACACATCAGGGAATATCCAGACACAGTTTCTTGTGCTGAGTCATGCTGCACTTCACTGAGCCTTCATTTATCATCTCTGTTGGAAGAAATAGTTGTTTACAAGCATAAGTAGACCTGAGCTGGACCTCATGTGTCATAAATAATGACGAACATCTAGAAAGTGTTTTGTCCAACACATCCCAACTCGTCAAATACCGATGATTAGTCAGTGGCCCTACGCTTCAAAATATGATGCTCTACGTACCCCTTTAGCGTCCAGGACGGCGTGTCTGTTTCTACTCGTTATATGTGTCTTTTCAAAATAAACTTCCAATAAGTTGGTGGATGAAGTACCTGAAAACCACACTTGAGTAAAAGTACAGATATCTAACCAGAATATGACTTTAGTAGAAGTTAAAATCACCTATTAGAATATTACTTGAGTAAAAGTCTCTGATATTTTCTGTACTTAAGTATTTTAAGTATCAAAAGTAATTTTCTGATATTAAATGTACTTAAGTATTGAAAGTAAAAGTCAGAATTTTGAGATGAACAAAGACAAAGTTTATTCCTTTTAACATGTACACCAACTTAAAACTTGAGGCTCCATTACACCTGAAGAAAATTGAGGTGTTCACAACTTATAGGATTTAAAGAACAAAATTCAGATTCCCTTCCCTCGTAGTCGCAAGTTACATGATCTGACATATGCAGCGTGCCTGGACTTGAACGGATATCGAAATTTAACCACGGCTTTTAGAGCACTTTGTTTGGACTTGCCCATCACGTGAATGATGCAACTTGTAAGCTCGGACCACTGATTCGCCAAACCTGCTTGCTTGCAATAGCAAAGTGTATGTACATATGTCGATAAGCCTCATTGAAGAGAATGATGCAGTGTTACTTTTATGTTTTTCAGTGCTAGCATGTTGAAGCATGTGTACGGCACGGATCCTGCAACAGGACAAACTAGACCGGTATTGAAAAGAGAGACAGGAGCAAGCCCAAATAAACAACTAACATTTAGAAACAAGCCCCCCAAAAAACGCAACCCCCAACTACCAATATTTGTAAGGGACTTTTCAGGAAAACATGCCCAAAGTTACTTAAATAATAAGCAGACTTGGCATCTCTGTCTATGATAATAAGAACTAGACTTTTACTACAGGAGCCCTGGATGCCCCCGACTCTATACCAAGAGCTGCTACACAATCATCACACTGATTGGCTGGTTGCCACGGGGAGTGTTGTCTGGAGGCGGAGCTTCTACTTGGATCCTCGTCAGAGTAATGTGTGTCACTCCTGTGTTTCAGCGTGCAGAATAACTGGTAAGGACACTGCACTGGTTTCTAATGGGCTCAGACGAGCTTACAGGCCGCCCTGTTTAGTCGTTGTAGTGGCACCTGTTGAATAAAGATTGATTTCACTTCACTGCTTTCGTCCAATTCAAGTCACTTATCTGCATTTTGCAGGCTGCTCATGTTTGCCGTTGCCTCACCCTGACACTAAATTTAGCGCTAGCAGCTCAGGATCTTTCAACGTGTGATGTAAAAATAGCAAGGAGGGAAGTCCGCTCACCAGATAGCAGATATACAGGACCGACTGACTGTAAGCTGATAAAAGTTAACTGCAGAAACAGACTGAATAACGACTGACAGATAGATAGACAGGCAGAGAGACAGACAGGTACCTTTGTAGCTACTGTAAAGATTAGAGACAGACAGGCCCAGAGACAGACAGACAGACAGAGGACACATATTATAGTTCACCTTAATGTAAACTCTTATTGGTCACAGCAGCGGATGTAAACAGACTGTGAGAGAGAGACAGAAAGATATAAGGTAAGTCACAATCAGTTTACTGATTTCTTTGAATTTATTGAATTTTTCATTTTATTTATTTATTTTTTTGTTTAAATGTAAATTTCAGAGTATTTTTTTCAGTTTCGAAGGAGGTCAGTTAGCGATATTTGTGCTAAGCTACATGCGCAGATTTAAAAGGGTGGCCCATGGATGTATAAAGAGAGCTGGATACAGCGTTGGAGGCGGGCGCCGTTCATTCCTATGGCGCATGAAGCTAAAATGGCTCGACTGCCGAGTGATAAAGTACCCGGATCATCCGGCGATCTTCCGCATCCATTGGGCCCATAGAACAAGCGCACTAGCGTTTCTTTTAACCGCGCCTCCCAGCCCTCAATCTGGGTCTCATTCACATGATCGGAGGAAGGGAAATAACTCTGGATTCGGCTATTAGTGCATTTTACAACTTTTAGGACCTAGTGATTTAAATAAGGGCTATTCAAGTGTTCGTACTGGCAAGTTGATTCACCTCAAAATATATTTTCTGCTAAGTTACAGACGTCACTTTCCCAATGTAAGTCTAAGGGGAAAAGTATTTTTGGGCCCAATGGCATCATATGATGGACACGGAAGTTTTTGTATCGCCGTTTGGTCATTACGAAAATTTGCTTCACAGCCTGGCGCTCTTATTGGGGGCTTGGGGTGGCCGGGGTGGCCAGTGCCACCCCAATAATCTGATTGGCTACTCCAGATGTGACCCCAAAGTTTCTGCTACATCATTGGCTTTCACCTCACAATGGGGCGGGTGTTTTGGTTGTGCCTGTATGGATGATGCCATGAAGTGCCGCTTTGCCTTTAATGCTGACTTCACACCAGGCAATGATTACACTTTTCTGTGGCAGGGAGGCGTATTAATGTGTTTCAGGTGGGAAAAAATTCTTTGTAACATAGGTCAACATATCATAGGATCTGTTCCACTTCGCAGCTAAAAGTTAAACTTCTCCCAACTTTTGTTTGGTTATGTTGGTGTACCATGGCAGGGATCAAAGTCAATGACTTCAACGGCCTTAAATATGGTCAAAACCTGTTTGTATATGTGTCCAGTAGGAGAGGTCCAGGATGTGTTTTAGCTAAGATGCCAACTAGCTCCATCAAAAGAGATAAAAATCTAAAAGATTGTGTACCCCAGGAACAGAGACTACATTTGTATCCACAGTTGTACGAAACACTTCAGATGTTGAGATCACTGTTATTTGATTCTCAGCAGTTTTCATCAGGGGGCTTCTTCAATATCGTCATGTGCAGTGTGGCCTGACGCCTGAGCTCATTTCCTAATTTTGAGTCACGGTCATTTGGATAAGTGAGCCTCATTATCAACACAGACACTGCTAAGTCCCAGAATCCATCTTCCAGACAGACGGGGATTAAAGTCTATCACCTCTATTTTACACTGAGTCCTCGATGACACCTTTCATTTTATGGCTTGTCTGTATTACAGTAGTTGTTTAAAGGACAATACAGATGTTTATCGTATATATTTCAGCTCATTAAGTATAGATCATTTCCCGAATCATTCATCCCTTTTTAGATTTCCATTCCTTGGTTTTACTTCATTTTTTTTATAAATAAATCAACAGACAGACTTTAAACAGATAATCCATCACAGCCAATTTGTTGTTATCTTTGCATGGTAATTCATTTTGAGAGCAGGAAGTGTTGGTGTGTTCAAAGACATCCTGACATCTGCGATTTCTGACAAGAGAAATGACCAAATTGTCATTTTCACAGAAGCCATGTTTGTTTTTTTTCCAATAAAAAGCCACTAAATATTGACAAAATAAAAAGTTTACATGAAAATAATATAGAAAATGGTTTGTGAAATGCAGCTGTCTCATAATTATTAAATTGAGTTGATAGAAATTAATTAAAGTTAAATAATAATAAAGTATTAAATAATGACGAATCATCATTTTTAAATCTCAACCCCCACCAATAGAAGCAGTGTCTCCATCTTTACAGACTCATTGGTGTTTTCTTGTTGTTGTTGGTCCTGGAAGCACATTGCTGGCCTGGGTTTAATTTTAGAGTAACGCCTGTCGTGTTGTGTCACAGTTTGACCAGTCAGTCTTCAACAAGACACTGCACTGAGAACTGGACCAAAACTGGACTAATACATTCATCTATATTGTAGGTATGTATGAATACCGGAGCTCATGATTTCTGCATATGTGTACTTAATGTTTCATTCGCATTTGTAGCAAGAGGAGTATCAAACAGTAGCACCATTTTATTTTACATTTCATAGCCTAAACATCTTGATTAATCAAAAAAAAAGATACCAACAGATCAATCGTTAATGAAAATAATTAGTTGCAGCCCTGATGTATTACTTAAAGATGTCTGACAACTCTAGTTGGTGCTTGCACTGTAGTGAAATCAGCAACTGACATCAAGTATCAGATGTCTGGAGATTCTTCACCAACGTTTGAACACCCCACAGACCCCCCACAGAGAGATATGAGTTACACTGTAGAAATAAACCACGAGTGACACGTTTTGTTGCTGTTTCTCATGTTTTATTGCTCGTGTGTGTCTTAGGCGACAGGATGTTGTCAAAAAAGGAAGAGCGGAGGTCATTCAGCAATGGGCCGCTGAGAGACCAATGGGAGAAGAAAGCTCAGAGCCTGGCGAACGAGTGCAAACAGGAGGCTGAACGGAAGGAGAAGAGTGACCACAAAATGTGAGAATATGTGATGTTTGGCATTGTTTTTGTATCACAATCCTGACAGTTCATCATCTTCTGGAGATGAACTGGCTGTAAGATGTTTGCTGTACGTACTGAATCACCTGCAACTGGCTCTCACCTGATAACTCAAACTAAAGCCAAGTTCACACTACAAGACTTTTGAAGTCGTCAAATCGCCGTACAACACACTACAACTTGCTGTCTTGTAATCAGGAGTCTTTAAGTCGTTGTGGTTTTCACACTACATGACTGACCAGCAACAGGGGGGTCACACACTGCAAGATCTTTCACCAGAAGGAATCCCCGATGAGTATGTCTGGTCTCCAAACTAAAAACAAGCGAAAAGTGACACAGGAAATTATGTAATACCTAGCGCGAGACAGGATTTTTTGTTCATGCAATCAGCGGAACTTTCCTCGTAGTCATGCTTGTTGATGTTGTCGTTGACACACATGTTCACAAAATAGCTTGTTTCAACACATCTTTCCTATTTATAGCCTGTTTCCAAGTGCAACAGGCGACCCCTACCCCAAATTTCCCGTGAACCCGGATCTCAAAGCACAGATGAGGGGAGGAGAGTGTCTGCTCTTTGCAGATGATGTGGTCCTGTTGACTTCTTCAGACCGTGACCGTCAGCATGCACTGGGGCGGTTTGCAGCCGAGTGTGAAGCGGTCGGGATGAGAGTCAGTACCTCCAAGTCTGAGGCCATGGTTCTCTGCCAGAAAATGGTGGATTGCGCCCTTCGGGTTTGGAGTGAGTCTTTGCCCCAATAGAGGGAGTTTAAGTATCTCGGGGTCTTGTTCACGAGTGGGGGTAAAATGGGGCGGGAGATGGACAGGCGGTTCGGTGCGGTGTCTGCAGTTATATTACATTCCAACCCTCACCTATGGTCATGAGCTTTGGGTAGTGACCGAAAGAATGAGATTGCGGATACGAGCGGCCGAAGTGAGTTTCCTTCATACGGTGTTCTTCATAGGGTGGCTGGGCTCAGCTTTAGAGATAGGGTGAGGTACTCAGACATCCGGAGAAGAGACGCTAGTCCTTCGCATCGAAAGGGGCCAGCTGAGGTGGTTCCGACATCTGTTCAGGATGCCTCCTGGACGCCTCCCTTTGGACGTTTTCCGGGCACGTCCAACTAGTAAGAGGCCCCGGGGTAGACCCAGAACATGCTGGAGAAATTATATTTCTCATCTGGCCTGGGAACGCCTCGGGGTTCCCCAGGAAGAGCTGGAAAACGTTGCTGGGGTGAGGGATGTCTGTAATACCCTGCTAAGCCGGCTGCCCCCGCGACCCGCCCCCGGATAAGCTGAAGAAAATGGATGGATGGATGGATGGATGGATGGATGGATGGATGGATGGATGGATAATACACACAGGTGGAACTAATATTGTTAATGATGGCTTTGGTCCAATGGCGGTGGCACTTGAGAGTGCAACACAAATCAGCCGCTGGATTTGACTACTTTCCAGAGTTATGTTTCTCAGTGTCCTCTCATAATGTTGATACAGTATATGAGTTGATTTCATGTTTTTTTTTTTTTTTTTTGAATCTGCAGATCTCACTCAAAGTGG
>CAKALU010028752.1:6618-23615 GCA_916700995.1 Hozukius guyotensis
GAGAGAGAGAGAGAGAGAGAGAGAGAGAGAGAGAGAGAGAGAGAGAGAGAGAGAGAGAGATCATGAACACTAATTAGCTTACAGTAAAATTGAAAAGTGAGTTTTTTGGGTCAGCAGGAGGCATAAATCCAACGCACCTCCTCAGTGATGTAGGAGTACATGCGGTAGTTGGTCTTCCAGGGGTCCTGTGTGGCGTCGACGTAGAAACCAGCTCCAGTACCAAAATCCCAGTTCTCATCCTCCCCCTCGATGTTACAGCCACCTGATGCAGGATGGGAAACAGTTGGGTGTCAGAGTGTTGACAGGAAACCATCTAAATCTCCCAAGTACTACTACTGAGCTGTGTGAAGTCTGATGATAAATGTCCTCAAGTGACATTTCATCCTTTTTTAAAAGGATAACAGTTTTATAGAAGTATAATGTTACAATCAATGGAGAACCCTATTAAGACTTTATTATGATGTTAAAATGTGTGTTTTCATGTGTTCAGTTGTTTTCTTTTTTATAAATTTGCAGACATTTCTAAAATCCTGTGTGCGTGTGTTTTCATACGTGGGCTGGTGTCCGGTGCGACGATGATGATGCCGTGCTCTGCAGCAGGGACCTGACTACCAGCTTTGGTGATGAAGTTCTGCTCCGTACACGTCAGACCTGCAGAGAAACACAGAATGAAGACTGATGATGATGAGCTGAAGTCAACTGAGAGCTAAAACACACTGAGAAAAGGACAATTCAAGAAAAACAGAGTATCTTAATTTAGGATGATTAAATCAACAAGCTTTAAATGTTACGTTATATTACTATTATGAAATAGTTAGTGCAACAGCAGACCTTTATTTCTTTGTTTAAATGAATTAACTCATTTATCAGCAGACAGTCGGTGAAGCTCTGACATGAAGCTGACACACTCACCAGAGAGCCAGTACATGACGGGACATTTGTCCGTCTCAGCCTTGGGAGGCACGTAGACTGCAAACTTCATCTTACACTTGAGCTCAGTGCTGCATGAAGGAAACACAAACACACATGAATTCATACCTTCACAAGTGTGTGTGCGTGCGTGTGTGTGTGTGTGTGTGTGTCAAGGTGTGGGTGTGATCTTTGACTTTTGAGCTCTTAGCACACTTGAAGGTTCAGCCGAGATCTCACCTTTCATGTTCGAAAACCTTCTGGAAGCCACCAGCGCACTTGTTGGAGGACACTTGTGTGAGGGCCATGTCTGATCTGTAGAAAGAGCACATTGAGAACATTCTTTTCAGATAAGATAAGATAAGATATTCCTTTATTAGTCCCACAGTGGGGAAATTTGCAGCGTACAGCAGCAAAGGGGATAGTGCAAAAAACAAGATGCATCAGCTAACACAGTAAAAAAAAAGAGCTAAACAAAGTGAAACAAAATATGAACCATTTAAATAGAATGAAGTATAAAAATAGGAGCAGTATATACAGTATTGACAATAAACAGACCATTAAAAAATTGCACAAGTGGAAAATGATATTGCACAGTGAGAATGAAATGAAATTCCACCTGAAAATATTGCACAGTATGAATTATCACAGTGCATATATCGTTACCTAGTAAAATGATCAATAACTGAATAGTACTGCTGTTCCAACTGATTTAATGTGGTTTACAGTGTTTTATCTGATTTCCAACTGACTCTAAACATACAGTTTTGTAGTTAGACATTCATAATACAGCGACACTGCAAGAAACATCCAATTCAACAATTAATTTAGTGTTAATACTTTGAGATATATAGAGTCACATAACAGTAATGTGCACATCCTTTACCTCAGGAGCAAAGTGAAGCATTGCAATGTGGATTTTTTAACAAAAAGTAACAAGTGGTAATACTGTGCATAACGCTTACATTGAACACTGAATAAAAAAAGCCAGATAATAGTAAAACCAGTGATATGATCTATCCCACAGGTGTATTAATACACTTTAGGTCAGTAATAGTTTAAATGACTGAAGATTTTGCAGTGTAAATAACATTAACAGTACCAGTGTGAGTAAACTAGCTAATTCTGCACAGCTTCATAACACTGTAAATGTGGACACATTACAGCTGCATGTAAAAAAAATACAGTGACACTGCAAGAAACATCCAATTCAACAACTAATTTAGTGTTAATACTTTGAGATATATAGTGTCACATAACAGTAATGTGCACATGCTTTACCTCAGGAGCAAAGTGCAATGTGGATTTTTTTAACAAACTGTGCATTAAGCTTACATTGAACACTGAATTAAAAAAAAAAACATGGAATATAAAAATAGTGCATAGTATAGTAAAACCAGTGATATGATCTGTCCCAATGTAATAGTTTAAATGCCTTGTTAAGGCAGATTTTGCAGTGTAAACTTTTGTTTTAGGTAATAACATTACCTGTAAAATAACAGTACCAGTGTGAGTAAACTAGCTAATTCTGCACAGCTTTATAACACTGTAAATGTGCACACATTACAGCTGCATGTAAAAATAGCAAAGTGAAGTTGGTGAAGGTTAACCAGGCAGAGGGGAGCTGCAAACAGCTTGCAAATCAGTAACTAAACTTCAATAAACTCTAAAGTTAACAGCCTGCAAGACACTTTTCACATATGCCGAATTCCTCAAAACATCTTACCAAATCCAAAAAATTTATAAAAATACTATCAACCACGTTTGTACTTAATTTATAAGCAAAGAAACTTTTAAATAGTCATATTTTGAGTACAGTCTGGGGTACAGTGCAAGTCAAGTTAGCTTGTGTGCTGTTAGCTGCTATTTACAGGTGGATACTTGAAGTTAACGCACTTTATAACTTGTGACAAAGCAAATAAACAAACTAGAAGCATAATGCCCCAGTGCATACCTTGTTAAATCACAGTATTTGGTTGAAACTTGTGCTGAACTGGTTTGCTAACTTCCTAGCTTGCCGGTGGTGCAGCAGAGAGAGCGTCCAGAGTCCAACAACGTCAGAGTGTACGTGAGGACGTCAGTCCAAGACGTAACGCGTACGTTCAGACGCTAGAGGGCAGTGGTGTTTGTTATAAAGATACAGTATATTTATCAATTTAGGGTTAGGTTATTATTATTATCATGGATGTTTAATAAGACCATGGTTATTACTTATAAGTAGGTGAATTATTATTGTGTGACAAGAAAAAAAAAAGGTTCTTCTGAATGTTTAAAACTACATCTATTTTTCAAACCTACATACATTTACATATAAATACATGTTTAATTAGAGGTCATGATTTTTTTTACTTTTAACTTTTATGTTAGTACTTGTGTGTTGATATTTGATTTTGATTTTTTTTGCACTATTGCTCTTTGTGACATCTATAGAATTTATAGAAAGTACGATACACATTTTATTTTTCTTTGAAACAAATAAAATAGACATTTTTGATGGAAAAGTCAAGTCCATAAGCAGCAACTTATGTTTCATCATAAAGCATGTCATTAGATATTTAAACCTATAATAGGACATATTATTTAGATGGCAGTGGTGTTTATTAGAAAAGTACAGTATATTTATTTATTGACTTATTAATTTAGGGTTAGGTTATTATTACCATGGATGTATAATAAGACCATGGTTATTACTTACAAGTAGGTGAATTATTATTGTGTGACAAGAAAAAGAAAAAAAAAAAAAAAAGGTTCGACTGAATGTTTCTTTACATATAAATACATGTTTATTTATATATAAATACATGTTTAATTAGAGGGCATGATTTATTTTACTTTTAACTTTTATATATTTATGATATTTGATTTTTTTTTTTGCACTATTTGCTGCTCTTTGTGGCATCTATAGAATCTATAGAAAGTATCATACATATTTTTCTTTCTTTGAAAAATAGAATTAAATAAAATAGACATTTTTGAGTGAAAAGTCAATTACATAAGCAGTCACTAATGTTTCTTTATAAAGCATGTCATCAGATATTTAAAGCTATAATAGGCCATATTATTTAAAGCTCTAATTATAGCCTACCTGTGTGTCACTCCAGTTCCAGTACAATTTCGAGGTACTTGTACTTTACTTGAGTATGTCCGTTACTTTATTCTACTTCACTATATTTATCTGACAGTTTTAATTAGAGTTACTTTCCAGATTCAGACTACTAATACAAAATATAGTCAACAAATAAATCATCATGCATTATTATATATTAAGCTGCCCAACAATACATATAAAGTAAAAATAGCACCATAGCACCTTTACCAACTGCATCATGCTTACACATAAATGCATCAATAATCCAATAATATACACTGTATTATTTCTTTTCTGCATAACGAGTACTTTACCTAAAGATTAATTTACTTAAGTCCATTTTTTAATGCACTTTTACTTGTAACAGAGCATTTCTACACGGTGGAATAACTACTTTTACCTAAGCAAAAGCTCTGAGTACTTCTTCCACTTACTGAAAAACAAAAACATGTTTTGCAAACTATCTGATTTTGATTTTGGATTGGATTTGATCCGTGCCTGCACATCAAGCGCAGTGCAAGCATGAGCGTAGTATGATGAAGACAAGTGAAACAATCTAACGAGAAGTCAAGCAGATGAGGACAGACATGGCAGGCATGCAGTGACTAAGAATGATGGAAAATCTAGTATTTAAACGTTGCTGTAAAAGGTTGCTGCCATGGCCAAAAAACATTTTCCACCATGGGAGAACTCCTTTTGGCCAGACAGATAAGTCCCTCCAAAATACACTTAATTCAACACAGAGTTGTTGAAAGCTTTGCAAATCAGATGTCCAATATGCCATTTAGCCATAATGTTGACCATCTCTTATAACCTGTTTGTAGCTGACTGTCCTCAAACATCATCACCTGTAACCATTGGCAACCACTTTTCAAAAGAAGAAGCACTTAAAGCAGTAAAACATTGGACAGGTAAATTACTGTACTGTCCTCCTGTGTGTTTACATTCTGTGAAAAGCTTCATTTCTCCCAAATAAAACCCGTCTTTGTTTATCTATATGTGTTATTCTGTTTTTACACCACCTACCTCTCTCTCCGTCAACCTCCGTCTCCTCTATTTTGCTCCCAATATCATCGGTTTCCTCAGCAGTCTTCATCCCCCTCACCGTGTCCACAGAGCAGAATCTGGATTGTAAATGATTTATTAATACAAACACAGTAAACCAATACTTGTGTCCTGTCTGTCTCTGTAGCTGCTTCCTAAATTAGACCGCTTCAAATCGTCCACCACCCCCACCACCCCCCAAAAAAACAGATTATATTCACTCAGCATCCTCAAATACACCCATGCTCTCAGCATCATTATGGTTAAGCCTGCAGCCATGCACGATTCCATTTAAAACTGAATTTGTCACACGTTGCTGTTTTCCTGCTCATTATATCTCTCAATCGGCAGTGGAAGGCCTTCAGTGTCCTTTAACTGGACATGTGTGTACATTCCTCTACTGGGATAAATCCACCCTGCTGAAATGCCCTTAAGCAACATTTATCAGCTCAAGACTGCTGGTCTGTACCTGACCTCTGACCTCCTGGACTGTGGGACTGAGCTACTAGCAAATGAGAATTGCTCTATCTGGATTAATTGAATCAGTATTATTTATTTTTAATACCAGTTTTATCACAAAAAGATGCTAACAGAATTGAAGTATTTTGAGAACAATGTCATAATATTTTTGAGAATATAGTTGGAATATTTTGAGAATAAAATCATAGTATTATTATGAAAATAAAGTCCTGATATTTTGAGAATACAATCATAATATTTTGAGAATTAAGTTAGAACATTTCTAAAATAAAGTTGGAATATTTTGAGAATAAAATCATAGTATTATTTTGAAAATAAAGTCCTGATATTTTGAGAATAAAATCATAATATTTTGAGAATTAAGTTAAAACATATCCAGAATAAAGTTGGAATATTTTGAGGATAAAACCATAGTATTATTTTGAAAATAAAGTCCTGATATTTTGAGAAAGAAAATCATAGTATTTTGAGAATTAAGTCAGAATAGTATTACATTGTAAAATGTAAAGAAATAAGTCAGAAATTCATGAGAAAACAGTTGTAACCTTTTCTTGTAATACTATGACTTTAACACCATGCTTTATTTGTCATGATATTTTTTTCTTGTAATATTATGATATAATTCTTGAATTCCCTGATTTCTTTCTCTCTTATGAGGCCCGTCAGTGTGATCAGAGTTTATGAAGCAGATCTGATTAACATCAGTAAACTCCAGCAGTCACAAACTGGAGCTCACTTTGATTGGAGAGATTAATGTACTCTTACAGATTTGTTTGTGAACGTAGTGATGTGACAGAATGATGCATGTTCATGTTCAAACACTCGCTTTATGCCTAAAAAACAAGCTTGTGTGTTCTGCATGATGTCTCTGTCAAAAAGATTGGGGATGCAGATAAACACCAGATTGATTTGTTGCAGTTCATTCTGGGGATTTAAATAGATTTATCACAGTGTTTAACGGCTTTGTTTCTGGTGTGTGTTTATGCAGATTTATTCACCAGTCAGCCAGTCGACCTGCTGACCTCCGAGGCTCTGGGATCTGATGACCTGTGTCGCCTCACTGTGACAGACGTGACGTGTGCTGGCACTACACAAAGAGAGACACACTGAAACACATGTATTGATGCTGAAACTGTGAAATAGAGCCAGATTTGTCAAATTTGTCCCAGTGGACCTCTACTTCATGTGGAAATAAGTGAGATTCACTTCTTTGAGAACCTCTTGTTTAGAGCTGGGTATTGTTTGAAGAGCGTCATTACTAGAGCTGATATACCACCTGAGTTTTGGTACCAAAATTAAACTTTTTTTTTGTTCATTTATTTGGAGAAATTTAAAAATGTTTCTTGACAAAACTGGAAATATTTTTGCTTTAAATCAGAAACTATCTGATTAAAGAATCAGTAAACAAGACTATAAATATGACATTTGATGCTTTCAGTACTTGGGAGTATGTGCATAGTCTTGATACCCAGCACTACTCTTGGTATTTTTTTTTTATTTTTCTTCTTCTCTGCTCTTTAATCAATGCTTCCTCTTCCTCAGTGAGAGCTTTAACTCTATCACCTTCACCTGCAGTCCCATCTGTAGCTTTGACTGGGCTGCAACATGGAGGGAGAAACAGATTTTTATTATCTATTCTATGTTATTAGTTATTTTTATTCTGTTTAAATCTATTTTATTTTTGTGTATTTTTAAATTTTTAAATTTTGTATCTTATTTCTATATTTTTATTGTAATTTACTTTGTATCTTATTCTATTTTATTTTTGTAATTTTTTTATTTTATCTTATTTTTATATATTTATTGTATTTTACTTTGTATTATATTTTGTACATATTGGTATCTTTTATTTTATTTTTATATTTGTTATCCTTGTATTTTATGTTATTTAAGGTTCGTTTTATTTAGATTTTATTTTTGTATTGATTTTTATTGTATTCTACTTTTATTTATTTTTGTACTAGATGTTAATATAACATGTGCACATATTCAGCCTACTACCGCTGAGGCTGACAAAGTAGGATGAAAGTAAAATCTGACCATGCAGAATCTGAAATGTCCTAAAATGATCGCCATTCAAGATAAAACCTTTGCACTCAGATAACAACATGACCTTTCCTCGAGCCATATTTCTATACTCGCTTCATCTTTATTAAAAATAAATAGTATTAAATTAAGATAACCTGGTGCCTCACAGTTAAAGTACAGAGAAAAGGCCTCTGAAGTCTTTTCAGTGATTAGAATCAATAGACTTTGCTGCACAAAATATGAAATAATGATGGATCCCTGCGGGGGTCATATCTCATATTTGAATATTTCTGCATAATTCATATGGGAGGATAGATAGAGGACAGGCCAGGAGAGGTATTTTGAGATATAATGTGTGCTTTAATAATCAATGAGGGACTGACACCAATCATACGTCACTGTATAACTGTACATCACTTTAAATATGTTATAACAGTAATTACTTCTCTATACTTCTTAAAGTCAGACACTTATTCCAGAAGTTTGGCTTCCCTTAAAATGATATCAGTTTGCACAGAATTCAAATTTTTCTACCAAATGACCCGCCGGCAGTTTTCAAAAATAACAGCTGATGGATTTAAGATCAATAAACTGTCGGTTTCTGCCTGTCTGGATGTTTGACCTGCTTGTCTGTGGGTTTCTCCAGGCCATCTGGAGACAGCATCTCCTCGCTGACCACTGTGTCTGTGGACACAAGTGTCTAATGAGAATATGAATAATGAATGGACATTTCCTGATTAACCACACAGAAGCTGGAGCGTTCTGTAAGTTCTTTCTACGCTTAACAGAAAAACAAGACACAAAGGGACATTTGGAGGACACCGTAATCATATACTGTATATATATTACACTGTTTTGTGAAGAAAATATTAACATCTTATTATAAAATCATTTTAATCCAGTGTCAGTGCAGCGAGTGACTGTAGAGAAACGAGCAATGTGTTATTTGATCATTTTTGCACCTTGTCTGAGAAACAGACATGTAAATGTAATTACATTTTGCATACAGTTTAGATACGTACGTATACACACTCCAGATTTAATGGAATAATGCAAAAAATTGCAGGCTTTAAAAATCAAACAGCAGTACTCGGTCGGACAAGAATGTGAAGGGTCTTTGGATATGTTTTTAAATGTTTTAATTGTTTGTGTTTATTGTCTTTAATGTAGGCTAT
Source organism: Hozukius guyotensis (assembly GCA_916700995.1). Classification (NCBI taxonomy): domain Eukaryota; kingdom Metazoa; phylum Chordata; class Actinopteri; order Perciformes; family Sebastidae; genus Hozukius; species Hozukius guyotensis. Next base: position 15,343 of record CAKALU010028752.1, read on the forward strand.
ACTTGGACTTGCTGGAGAGCAGTTTTGATACTTGCTGTGCAACTCCTCAACAGGAAATACATTTTCCTGGAACTTCTGGCACAGAGCAATACATCCCTTTAACTTTTTAACTTTTAATTCTACAATCATTTTATATGCATGCACATGCTTAAAAGGGCATACTTTTTTACTTTTATGTTGATGCTTGTGTTTGCCATTTGTTTTTGTTTACAGCTGCTGTGACATGAGAATTTCCCCCCGGGGATAAATCAACAGAAACCATGGGAGTGTTACAGGTGTGCTTAGTCAACATTGTTCTGTTTTACACCATGGACACAGAGAATATTTAACTCTGACTGCCCAGAGGGTGTCGATCATTATCAGTTACACAGCTGTGACATAGTGTCGTCAGCAGTGAAGTGAACAGTTGTCTTCACACATACACACACACAGATGTGATGGATGGGAGGAGCCAATCATACGTCTGTCAGTACATGTCAGGATGTTGTGAGTTTAATCAGACTGAAGCAGAATCCAATAAGCTGCTAATGGCCGGGAGTATGATAACAATGTGTGTGTGTGTGTGTGCCTGATTAACCTTCCACTGTGTAACTAGAGAAACAGAAACACCTCTGCCATCAAATTAGTGGTGAAACTAATGCATCTAAAATTATTTTCTAAAATATTAATTTGTTATCTTTTGGTTATTTTTTCTATTCATATTTTTTTTTTCAACAACTAGTGGTAACTGTTGTAACTGTTTTGTTTATATTGTCAATGAGGCTCAATTGATGAGATAAGGAATGTTATTTGAATATTGTATTTATGGTTTCAACACCCATCTTGCTAACCCTCTTTATATGTTTCAGTTTAATTTCACTGTATTTATTTCACCAGGATAATCACTCTGCATCAATACTGGAGTTTTGGCTACATACAGTATTACAGAGTAACTTAACACCTCTTGAATATCTTGTTTTTGCTGACCTCTAGAGGTTTAACTTCTCACCTGGCTGCAGTGATGTCCAGGTGAACTCCAGGACACTGTGACATCACTGTGTGGTTACAGGTGCAACAGAGCACATTTCTGATCAAACCCAACCACACCCAACAGACCTGAAACTTTCGACCCGCTTGTTGTACCAGGTAGAACCGTTTCTCTATTTCGTTTTCCACTGCAGATAGTACCCCCTCTGAGAAACTGCCATGACATCATCTTCAATGTGACACTTCATTGCCAAACCAAACAGAGGAACGGCTGCACTCTGTCAATTGTACGATGTAGTTTTGCAAACTACCATTTTTAAAAATCTGTGTCGAGTGAATAAAAATATTGCTGTCGCTATTGACGGTAACTTGGCTATTTAAAAACGGTGGGTTTGTGCAGGATCCCGTGTCGCGCTAGTGAGGATTCTCTCTGACCAATCAGCGGTATTGGCTCAGCTCGCTTCGAACCTCGACCGAGGTACTATCCACAAGTTTTGCTAAACGAAAAAATGAGCGAGCGAACGAACGAGCAAGTCAAGTTGAGTAGAGCTGTGTCGTACCATGCAGTGGAAATGCGGCATAAGAGTCTACAGTCATGCTAGCAGCTCTGTGAGATTGTACTCAGGTACTTTGAGCTGAACGCTAATGTCAGCATGCTGATATGCTCCCAATGACAATGTTAACATGCTGATGTTTGGCAGGTATAATGTTTTCATCATGTTCACTACCCTAGTTAGCATACTAACATGAGGTAATTAGCATTAAACACAAAGTACAGCTGAGGCTGATGGGAATGTCATTAGTTCTGCAGGTACTTGGTCATAAACCAAAGTATTGGACAAATTAAAATGTTGACCTGATGACGGAGCTGAGGAACATGAATATCTTCACTTAGTTTCAAGACAATCCATCCAATAGTTGTTGAGATATTTCAGTCAACAACAGTGCAACAAAACAACATAAAACAATTAAGAACAGCAAAACAATTAACTGTCTGTAATAACGACTACATTGCCTTTAATGAGTTTGGTGCTTTTACCAGGATTATTTCCAGTAAGGCTGTTTTCGTATGTATGAAGTGTGGAAAGTGCCAACAGAATAATTAGACTTTTTAAATGTTTGCATATAAATGATTCATTAACAATTCAGTTAGCTAATTTCCTTATTCTGTCTTTAAATGATGAATTAATAATTTGACATTTGACATTTTTAATGCATTCATTTAAATGCAAAGTAAGTTATTTAATTCATAATTGCTTTTCCAAAATAATCAATTTATTAATTGATTATAATTAACAACGTAATTATTCCAGTGGCACACTCGAGACTCCACAAGTGAAAAAAGGTAGCTATTGAGAATACTGTAGTGAGTTGTGTGCTCAGACTGCCAACAGATGGTCTGTAGAAATAGAAGAGCCAGGATGAACACTTGGATTTTGGTCCTGTTGTATAGTTTTACACCTGAGCCTCCGCTGGCACCGTTCCACTACTGATCTGAGTCACAGCATCCATCACAGGTCATCACGTGAGAGACGACGAAACTGAAAAGACACAAGAGAAAGCACAGAAAAGGGGGAAAAAAAAACCATTTAACTCACACCCATAACTGGAGCGAGGAAATATGTGATGTGATCGGTGACATGAGTTACTGTGCTGGAACAGGATGTCGCCGTCTTATCAAAGACATGAAGCCTTTGATGCAGCATGCTCCGCTAATCAGATTGGGGCAAATGGTAAATGGATAGAGGCTCCTTTCTGAGCACAGCCTGCTAATGACATGTTCCACCATGTTAATCAAATAACATGCTATCACTTTACCAGCAGGAGCCGGAGGGAGACGAGAGGCTTTTACATTCGCCGGGTAATTTGCCCTCGTATCTGGCTTCGGGGGTATGACACGGATAATAGATGTTCACCTGTCTCATCTATTAAGAATCCTGAGGGTTTTTACATGCTATTATCAGCCAGTTCACTGACTCCATTCCCTTTTTCATTCACTTTTATTGAACTCTACTTTTCAATTAAGAGGAACATGAAGAGGAGATAATAGATTAAGGAGGAATAAGGTTTGTGTACGCATATACTCAGCTCTTATATTGATGATTTTCTTCTTTCCTTTATATTTTAACAGAGATAATAACTGTGTAATTCACACACCAAATGTATTATTTATATTTGAAACAAAAAGAAGAAATGATTCAAACTTCCATTTAGTCAACTTGGATTGCGAATTTATTTCTAATCCAGAAAAGTGCGAGTGACCCTCGATCATTAATGAACCACAACGGTGCCATTGGGCTCTTACTATTTCGTTTTTCTTTGGGCCCGCTGCAGTCTACTCAGATTGTAGAGGTTTAAACTGTGATTTGTTAGTCAATAGTATGTTCAGCTGATATTCCAATAGTGCTAACCCTAGACTAACCTGCTATTTCTATTGTGAAGTTAGAAGCAAAACGTTGCCTGTTTCTTCCAGTTTCTTTTACCAATGACTGGCGATTTCTTCTATTCTTATTGAGCTGTTGCTCAGAGGCATCTTTGTCTCTTTCTGCCCTTTCACTTGTCAGTCTGGTTGAACCGTTGTTCAGCGTTTTGTTCTCCATGTACAAGACAAACCCTTCAGACAAAATAACATCTATTTGTAAAGAGGACATTCTACAACCTAAAATATAGAGTAGCCTAGTCCTCTCAGCCATTTAACTCGACCCAATCAAGCTTTTATGCTAGAAGATAACAAACTTTTCAGTGGTTGTGTTGTTGTTATTCATATCACTGTAGGATTGTATGCATTACAGGGTTCCAACTTCACTCCTGATGTAAAATTCCTGCTATCTAGAACTTACATTATAATAAAAAGCTCTTACAGTCATGTGTTCTCTAACTTGACTGTAGGAGTTTGTAATGCTCAAGTTGGATGCTTATTCAGTGCTTTCATGCTTTATCAGAGACCCACCGCTGTGTGGTGCAGCGAGTGTCAGTCATCTTCCCCGAGGCGTCTGGAAGCTCCGCAGAGCAGCGAGGATCTGAAGGAGGAGGAGCCGTACAGGATGGAGGAACCAAACCGGGTTCTTCACTCTGAAACTCTGTTTACAGTATGTGTCTGTCACTCTGCAGGCATAAGCTGAGTTGTATATTTGTTTGTGTTGATTTTGTTGCTTTGTGTTATTTGCATGCAGTTGATGTCATGTTGATGCATGTGTCCACAATTTTGTTTCATTTGAAGGCACCATCTAACTTTAGGGTTACGGAAAGTTAATGGTTTTGGTTAAAGATTACCACTTTGGGGACCTTTGTTGTCATGGTTACAATAACAACAACAGTGCTCCTATAATAGTGTTTACATGTCATGTTTGGGGCCGTAGTGACATGCTTTTCTTTAGCCTCATGTGTCAAGGCTTTATAGATGGGGAAACACAATTCTACACAAAGGAAGAAGCTAATCCTACACAGACAACTATACCAGTGAGTATCCCTCTGCCACAGCACAACAATGAATAGGCTGCAGTGCTAGAAAACAAAAGACTGTAATATCACCACTCGAAGCTCTCTGTAAATCACAGTGCAACATGTTGATGCTTCTCATGCAACGATTGGGGATTTGTTTTGTCGTGTTTGCCAGCAGGAGACTGGGAATGAATAATCTGTCCAAAGTAAAAAGAGTTTAAAAGCCGACAGGATCAGATGTGTGTGTGTGTGTGCTAATCGATGCTGAGGCGTCAATAAGTCATCAGCGTTGTGTCGTTTGGGTCGAGCAGCTGAGGAGGATCCTCTGAAACTCATTTCAATTGATTGCAGCTCCGTCAACAGCCTGACAAACAGGATTAATGTGAGTGGCGCTGGATTCTGAGCTGTCAGGAGATGATCAGTGGCCGTCTAAACACTAACAACAACTTTTATACTGTATTTCTCATTCAGCTACAGACCTGAGTTTACTACTGGCCGACTTCACTCTCAGTAGACAGACTGGTTTGAAGGATTCCTGTGGTTTTAAATGATTACTCCCTGGGAATATCTTCCTATGGTTTCTTGCCATGAATGAAATTAGATTTTAACCTCAGAACTGTAAATAATTTACCATAAACTGATGTTTATTCAAACTCTGATGTTTTCTTCCATACTAATTAGTTTATGTGGCAGCAGAACAATAATTCATTTTGGATTGTTAGAAAAACACCCTGCAGATTGTCTTATCTTGTGCTCATCCTGATGATGGATGGAAGGAATCTGTTTGTAACAGCTTTACCTGTCTGGGGTAGAAAAACACTGACTATTAATTACAGTTAGATCCTGACTGATCCTGTCGCTGTGTTGGGAGTAAAGGTATCATTTATATGTGCACAATCAAAAATAATTTGTTACTTTTGTACTTTTACTGAAGTAAAATCTTAAATATAGGACTTTTACTTACTTGTAACAGAGTATTTCTACTGTGGTATTGCTACTTTAAGTACATTTTGCTGATAATACTTTTACTTGAGTGGAATGCAGGACTTTTACTATTAATTAAGTGTCTCTATAGTGTGGTATCACTGCTTCTACTTAAGTAAAATACATGAATATGATCAGGCAGTTTGACACCAGCTCACCACGGTTTCATCACTTAATGTCAAATGATTATTTTTAACTGTATAGTAAAGCAACACACACGCACACGCACACACACACAGAGGGATCAGCTGGGGTGAATGGTTGAGCTCTAGTACGAGGCAGAGTATGAATATATATGAGTTTATGAATAATTCTGGCAGGATTTATCCGCCTTACGCAGCATGCACAACATGTACTTTATGTCAAAGCTAAATGAGAGTGACTTCACAACCACAGACTTTATAACTGCTTCATTACTTTGGCCTGACGATTTCTGTCAAACAACAAATTAAAACATATTCAGAAAACATATTCATGATAATACATTTAAAGTGGTGACGGATTAAATACATCCGGAGAAAACATATCTTTAGAGAAGTTTTTAGTTTTTTTTTCGTGAGTATTATTAAGATCTGTGTCAAATATTTATTTCTTAAATAAATCTCAGATTTCTCTCAGACCTCCAACGGTGCTGTAAATAGGCTCTAAATATCATGTACCACTCTAAGTTGTTGAAAGGTACCCGACCTACTGAAATTGCTTTTTGCCAACATGTGCATGTATTCAAACCCTGACTAACTGTGAGATCGTGGTTCATCTTTACAAGTTTTCCCAGAAAAACAGGACGCTACAGTTTTCTTGTTGCGACACTGACATGATGTGTAACGACTGTCATCAGGGTCAAAAGAGGTACAACACTGTAGTGAAGAGGAAGCTCTGTTTGTAGAGTGTCTGAGATGGAGGTCTACCCAGCTCTTTTGTTCAGTAAGCAGAGATGTGTGATGGTTATTAGGAGTAATGAATGAAAGAGCAGAGCAGTGTGTTTACTTTGCTAACAGCCTCAGGATGCATCTGCATCGTCTACATTACAGCAGCATCATAAAGGATAAAAAAGGGAAGCTTCCTCAGTGAAACGACTCGTCACCGTCACCTCCCAGGTTGTTAGTTTTTGATAAATAAATCAGCATCACATCTGGGATCTCCGGCCGGTAGCAGTTTCCCTGCAGCGACTGCAAACAGTCTGCTCCGTGACGCTGTGCGTTACAAATTAATTTGCATTCTAGTTTCCAATTTCACATCTCGCTGCAGGCAAAGTTAACCAGTCCTTTTGCTTTGTAAAAAAAAAAAAGAGCCCATGCATACAGTATATATCACAGTGTGTGGACAGAGAAGAGGACTTGGATGCTCCATGTTTGGAGCTGAACCAGGAGGACCACATGGACTGAAAATGTGAGTTGTGTACTTTAAAAAGATTTTTTATATCATTTGGGGGGGAAAGGGTGAGTACTGTGCTTTTTCACACCCAGCCTCAAGTACTGTAGGCTACTTAAGTGCATACTTGTACTTTATTTGAGTATTTCTTGCTACTTTATACTTCTACTCCACTACATTTCAGAGAGAAATATTATTCTTTTTACTCCACTACATTTATTTGACACTTTAATAGTTACTTTTAAAATAATAGTAAAACAAATAAGCATATATGATATAATGCATGTAATACTATTCTACCCATGTAGTATACAAAGTATCTAAAACCGGCTCCACATTGACGGACTACAACATTAAAATATTTTTACATGTAATTGTTAGTGATAAAAACAGAATAATATAACACTGTGAAAGGAGCCATTCGGTATAATGAGTGCTTTTGACTTTTGATACTTTAAGTATATTTTGCTGATAATACATCTATAATTAATTTCTTCTTGTCAGGCCCTCCACACTCATCTGTTCAGGAGTTCAAACCAGCAGCGTTCCACATAAAAACACACTAATAATAAATGGAAACTAGTCCAGGAAACGACCAGCCGCCTTAACCCTAAACAAAGAATTGAAAAAGCCTTCCAGGGACTGCAAAGCTGTTAATTATTTTTAAGTATTTTTGTAGCTAACAAGCCAGTGACCAAAAGGTGCAAAGGTCCTGTGGACTTTGTCAAGCTCCAAACTAGCTGCTCTTTAAAACACAAATATTTTTGAGGTTTTCCTTTTTATCACACTCTTCTCAACGAGCAATATTACGTTTGATACTTGAGTACATTAACAAGACTAAAGCAACATCAGTGATTTTAATTCTGTTCAGAGCGCTACAGTATGTGGGTCATTTTCACCCCTCATTTAAACCCTGTCCTTCCTTATTATTACACATTTATTATTATTTCTCACGGTTCTCAGGCGAGTTTCATTTTTCCCCTGCTTCTAAGCAGATTTATGGACATTTATTCAGGATGGACATCAGAGATAATGATCCTCTGTAAGTGGACTGTATCACACTGAATGATTTCAATATGTGTTTCAATATGCTCTGTGTGTTGAGGTTTTACCAAGTTATGGCTCTGAGAAGTGATAGCACAACTATTTAGCCATGGTGGTAATGACAGAACAATGTGTTGTGTATATTATTATTGCAGTACTAATGCAGAATAGATGCTCATTAAAGGGCCTCCGCTGTGGCTACCTGGTGGGTTATAATAGAACTGGTGGAGGCTTCGGGGGTCAGTTTGCTGGAAACTGTACAACAGGACGCGGTTTCCCACATGTGACATAAAAAGCCTCCAGTCTACATTTATTTCCGAACATCCGCTTGGTGAAAATTCCTTTTTGTCACTCGGTGTGATAGATTGTCTCTGAGGTTTATGAGCCATAGGTGTGAAAACACATGTGACCGCCAGCCACGCTGTGTGTGACCAGTTTCTGGGAAGAGAGGAAGATTCTGAGGAGAA
>CAKALU010028782.1:450-15041 GCA_916700995.1 Hozukius guyotensis
AAAAAAAAAAAAAAAATGTCGGTAAAAAAAAAGTCTGAAAAATGTCTGAAAAAAAAGTCTGAAAAAAACATTTTGAAAAATGCTGGAAAAAAAGACTCTGAAAAATGTCTGAAAAAGAAAAGTCTGAAAAATGTCTAAAAAAGGTAAAAAAAAATAAATAAGAAAAATGTCTGAATAATGTCTGAAAAAAAAGTTGGAAAAATGTCTGAAAAAATCAATTTGAAAAATGCTGGAAAAAAAGACTCTGAAAAATGTCTATAAAAAAAAGTCTGAAAAATGTCTAAAAAAGGTAAAAAGAAAAAAAAAAAAGTCTGAAAAATGTCTAAAAAAGGTAAAAAAAAAAAAATTTTAAAAAATGTGTAAAAACTGTCCCATAAAAAGTCTGAAAAATATCTGAAAAAAAATGTCTAAAAATAAGTTTGAAAAATGTTGCAAAGAAATGTCTAAAAAGAAGTTTGAAAAATGTTGGAAAAAAAGACTCTGAAAAATGTCTGAAAAAAAAGTTGGAAAAATGTTGGAAAAAAAAGTCTGAAAATGTCTGAAAAAATGTCTAAAAAAAAGTTAGAAAAATGTTGGAGAAAAAAAAGCCTAAACAATGTCTGAAAAAAAAGTTTTGACCTATGATTAGTAGGTGTGCACATACTGTATATCACTTAAATTATTCAATATAATTTTACTAAACCTTATAATTTCCAGAATATCATAATTTGACATGCTGCTTCGTTTCTGACCGTCACTCATCTTGTCTGCTAATCTCCTCTCTCTTTTTCTCTCCTCCTCTTCCTCCTGCTCTGTACCTGTAGACCGTCAGTGCGCCGGCTCTTTGAACCAGCTCATTCGCGACCGACACATCACTATTTCTGACTTGCACAATGAATATTTTTCAATGCCAGGCCAGCTGCTTATTTTCACATTGGCCTGATTACATTATTATTTGTTTGCCCAGCACAGCCTTTGTTGTGAGTATGTGGCAGCCAATCTCAGCTCTGAGTAACAAGTAATAACACTGTGGCATAAAACAGAACACCACTCATATAATAAAGTCTGAAGTCTACGTTGACATTTGATTAATTTATAACTCTCTGTCATTTGCTCTTAGAAACTAAAACAACCTACTTCAATACAAATAGAATATCTAATAATATATTTACTTTGTGGGTATTTGTATTTTTTAGCTTCTGAATGATAAACGATAGAGAATAATTTGTTTCCCTAAAAGTGTTATAGTAGAGCTCCCCACCAAGAGTATCTATGCAAGATTAGCTGTGAATTTCAAGATTACAGCTAGAGAACAGTCAAAACATATAAAGGGTTTGGTGATTTTGCTTTCTAGCATCAAAGGCATATCTAATATCAGCCACCAAAAGCAAAACTGAACAAAATGTCTTGGAAAGGAAAGCACTGCTCATTTCCTTATTTGAAATGATAAGCCATTGTTTGCATTTTAAGCTGGACTCTTGAGATGTTTATGTGTTTTGGATGTTTATGAGAAACAGTATTGGCCGTTTATAAAAAGTGAACTAAACATTACAGTACTTACAAACTACTTTTTTGTTTTTTTACAGAAAAACACAATTTCACAAGTCTGTTAGTTGACTGGGAACCTCAGTAGCATAAAGCAGCCTAGATTTCACAATTATGACACTATTATAAAAAGGAGGGGGCTGTAAGTCTGTTCTTAACAGAAAAAGCCATGTACAAGGCCTGTGTTGGGATCGAGTAAGAATGGACGCAGAGTACTGCAAACTGTGCCTCAGAAGTGAATAGTATTTGTGTTAATATGGATAAATTACTTGACATAACATAGACCATTTGTTCTTTTTTCATCAGAATACACACTTTTTGTGTCTGCAATGAAAATGGACAATGTACATGTTTGAATGTTCAACAATACCAGGTGAATTTTATTAGGATTTGCCAAAATACAAACAAGATGTGAGTTGTTTAAACCTAATCTGGAAATGCTTTTGTCACCTGGAAATGTGGAAGTGATTTCCTGAGCTGATTAAAAGGAAAACATAAACCTCATTCAAACTAGAACCCTGAAGAAACCACTAAAACGTGGCTACATTTTTAAGTAAAAAACAACAATTTACAAACATCTGTTTTGCCGATATGTTGCAACAAACACAAAAACCCAGAGGGCTGATTCTCATGAATGCCTCTGACTGTTCACTACAACACAACATCAGACTTTCAAATTTCCAGGTTCAAATTTCCGTTTGAGGGTTCCTCGAGACATAGCTCTACTGTGCATTACATTGTATATGAGAAACCACATGAACAGACACGTTTTTATTGCTAACACTGTTCCTATTGCACAAGCACAAAGAATACATCCATTGAAAAGCGATATATGCAGACTTATCCGAATGCCATCAAGCAGTGTCAAAACAAAACAAAAATTCTCAAGAACACTTGGTTCTTTTTGTCATACTGGGAAAGTAACAGTCTCATATCTGACAAGGACATTTCATGTTAGTGTCCTGCACCAAAGAAAATATCTAAGAAATGAAATATACCCTTAAATATTGCAGTTTCCACAATTAAAATTCACATTCTTTTTCAGTAGTCTACACTATTTACATACAAGCAAATGAAATCCACGTACTATACTGCACATCTTCACATCATTCACATCACATTAGCTTGTGTTCTTACATCTTTTTACATTATAATACACAAATTGTTAAACTAATAAATATCACTGTAGCAACATGTTGACACTGGACAATCTATTTCCAAAGTACTGAACAAAAATCTCTGGGTGGCCTTTATAAAACTGCCCCAGTAGCCGTCTCTTTTCTTTAACGGAGAGTTTAGGGTTCTCGTGGACTGTCCGGAGCAAGGACCAAAGTTCCTCTTTAGTTGTTTTTTGTGCATTTTCTGTGTAGGCCTTAGCGCTCTCTCTTGTGCAGTATGTTGTTCCTGCAGTAAAGGAGAGATTGGAGAAACAGACATTAAGTCTTCACTCATCAAACAGCTGTTAAAAAACTGAATGTATAAGATAAATATATACAAGGAACATCTGCAAACCTGTTATCACATCTGGATCCTTCCCTTTCACAATATTCATTATTTTGTCACTGACCATCTTGTGCAATGAAACTGGAATCTGGTGGAAAAGAGAGCAAAATAAGACATGAAGTTTATCTTGACTTAAAGATCAAATATTAAAGGAACAGTGTGTTGGATTTCAGGGGATCTTATAGCAGAAATGAAATATAATATTCATAACTATGTTATATCGTGTTTTTGTTAGAATGAGCCCTTCATATCGACATAGGGAGCGGGTCCTCTTCACGGAGTCCACCATGTTGCTCTGCCACTGGCTCTAGAGAGAGCCTTTTGCTATTTTACATTGCCTGAAGGCCACCGTAGTTCTCCGACATGCTTGTGAAACTGTGGTAACGTGAGCCATAGAGTGCAAAACCGTGGTACCGCCAGCCGTCGTCTGATTTCCGTTGCTCCTAAAGTAGTGTTTTTATAGTCAGGATGGCCTCTGAGCGAGGCGAACATCGTTACCACGATTTTGCACTCGGCGGCTCACGTTACCGCAGTCTTGGAAAGGGAGGAGTGAGCTAGGGGTACTCAGTTGGTTGCAATCTGCAACCATACCACTAGATGCCGCCAAATCCGACACACTGTACCTTTAATACAAATACAATTATAATACGTTGAATTATTATATTTACTTGGTTTGTGGCTGTGTGTCTGTGATCTTACAGTCAGACACATTTGTTTTATGAATTCTCTTTCAAGTAATATCTGGTGTGAAGGGTTGAAATCTTGCTTTTAAACAGCCTGTGTAAAACAACATTTTATCGACCCAATGACTAAGTTCTCTAGCGGAGATGCTGATTGTTACATCCCTCCTACAACACCAGGCACACACTTCCAAAGACATGAATTACTCACTTTGAACAGATCACAGTGGTTATCCATCATGAACAGAACCATCAGGTCCACCTTTCCTTTAGAGGTGGACAGCCTTCTGCTGTACACGATGGAACTTGAGAAAGACCTTTTCACCGCCATTCTGTTCTCAATCTGACAGAGAAATTTTCAGAGTTAACAAAGATCAAACACACACATGTACAGACTCACATAAGAGGCACACACACACAGCGCTCACCTCTTTGTGCAGCTTGACCTCCTGTGGTTTGCCTGCGACGGCCATGAATCTCAGGAGCCTGCGTAGCTCCTCCCTGCTGCGAGAGTCCTGCAGCTTCAGGCTCAGCTGCAGAGACTCTAGGGCTTGCTCCTGCTTGCCGTTCACTGACAACAGACCAGATAAAATACCAAGATGAAAATGCTGAGCTTGAGAAAAGCAGCTCTTGTGATTAAAAACCTTCCTTTATGCATCACCATAAAAGCCTCATCAACCCTCCTGAAAGCACCAGGACACCAAAGGGATCTGCCCTTACCGAGTAGCTCCGAGATGCCAGAGTGGATGTCGAAAACGTGGTTGCTGAACAGAGGCGGCTGCTGTGTGTCTCCGTAATGCTGAGCCAGGGCCTCGTAGAGCAGACTCTTACACCGGAGCAGGTCATCAGCACAACCGGCCAAACCTCGGCTGACCTCCACCACCAGTTCATCGGGCAGAAACTCTAGACAGTCCACTGCTCCTGACATCCACTCATCGGCCCTGAAGAGAGAGTGAAGTGTAATGATTTTAAACACAGCTGACAGATCGGTCAAAGTGAAGCAACAGGGAGACAAAGACAGAAAAAGTAGATAAGCTGTTGACCTTCAGGGATTTAGAGAGAACACGACTGCTTCCATTAAGCATGGATTTGGTGATTTGCAGGTGAAAACACATGCAAGTTAAAATCAGGATTTTTTTTTCAATAAACTGTGGTTAAATAAAATGCATGTCATCGTGATTATCTAATTAAGTAGAAGTTGCAACACCAAACTATAAAAGCATTCAATTACAAGTAAATATGTCAGTAAGTCCTGAATGCATTCAAAATGTCATTACAGTAAATGTATCATATTTTATAAACTGATCATGTGTTTTGAATGCAAAATCTTTATCTTCACTGTAAGTTGTTACTATAGCTTTTAAATGAATATAGTGGAGTAAAAAAAAGCTCAATAAGCCCCTTTGAAATGTAGTGGAGGACAAGCAAGTATTAAAGGAGCATTAAATGGACATTCTCAGGTTAAGTCAGAGCCGGCCCAATAGGCATAAGGAGTATAGGCGAATGCTGGGCGCCATCCATCCATAGGGGCGCCCCAAATGAGAGAAGAATATATATCTATAACTTTGACTATTTTTTACAAATACTTTTTTATTACTATTGTTTCGAAATATTACCAAAAAGAGCCCACAACAACATAACTATGTAGCCTATTAAATAGGCCCTATTTTCTGGATTGACCGCAGCATCACCGGGAAAAAGACAGGGGGTAATGTGATGAATAAATAGTTTAGCTATTGCATAGTTGGAGCAGACTAGTATTTGCTTGCTTTGGACAATAGTAATGTTTGCTAATTTAATAAATAGCTAGAGTTAACGTCAGTTACTCTCACCTTAAATTCATTAGGGAAAGTTGGAAAGACTATTCAGGTGTTTACGGAATAACCTACAACATCATTTTTAGAAATACAGTTTTTTCTTTTACAGTAATTGTGATCTGCATAGCTTAACCTCAAAGACAAAGCTATGCAGTTTCTGTGTGAGTGTATGAACACAATGATTGGTGGTGGAATTGGCTGCGATGCAAGGGGCAACAGCTAAAATCTGGGCACCAAATTGGTCAGAGCTGGCTCTGGGTAAAGTATGAGTATCTCAAAAGTAAAAGTACAGTACTTGAGTACCACCACTGTATATTATTTTTGTTTCAACACCATTCCATTTCAATGATTTACCATAATTTAAATGGTTTTAAACTAGACACATACGTATCATTTTACCTTCAAATCATCAAATCAGTCCTTAATAAGCTCATGATTTCCTGTTGTTTGTCAAAACAACAGAAAGCCCTTATATGCATATCTTATTTAGGATTGTATAAGCAGTTTTCTGTAAAGCAGCTGGCTAAGCAGATTAGGGCTGATAGATCAAAAGAAACATAAGATTTGATTAATAAAATGAACTTTTATAGAAGACTATAAAACTGTAAAACCTTTAGAGGACTTACTGTGCTTCACTGAAGGCCTTGAGGACCTCTCTGTCTAGGTAGCTTGATGTATACAACAGATCCGGGTCACTGTCCAGGCCATGCAGGGGAGGCCGCGATGGGTCTTTACCCTCCAACAGCTTCTCCAACAGGGGGAGCTCTATCAGCTGCAACAGCCTGAACACCGCCTGCTGGTGCCACACCTCATTCACAACTGTGAAAACACAGAGCATAAGGGTCATATATAGCAGACACATGGACACACAGTGTGACTAAGCATTTGCTGCACGAAGAGGACGACTTACGCTCTTGTGAGAGGCCAAGGTTGATCATCTGAGGGGTGATGGTGGAGCTCAGGTTGAGGTTTCCCAGCACGTCCTCCAGTGATTTGTCTGTTTTTACAGGGGAGTGGGTGGAGTAGCTTGGCACCCCTTGTCTGAAGAGTCACATAATGACAGCAATCAGTGGAAATGATTGGGGAAAAAAGAGACTTATTAGAGGAACAAATGTGGCATCAGGCTGCAAATGTATTCTAGTAACTGTGATTCAGCCACAATTTAGTGCTGTTTTGATTCCGGCCAAAGAGGGAAAATAAATGCTCAATTTCCAGCACAATTTCTGATTAACATTTAAATAGGACATGTGATGTCTATTCTCTTTTCTTTTTACAATATTCCCATGGAGACTTGACTTGCCCCCATGTTGCAAATAACAAAAGTCTAATTTAAACTGTTAGAGCAGCACATGGCTCCTCTGAATCTCTCATCTCCCATTAGCGAGACCTGCTCTTTGGTCTGGAGCTGTCACTCTCGACAACACAAAGTGCTGAGGCCATGTGTTATATATCCTGTCTGTCTTTGCTACGTGCTCAACAGCCTCTCTACAATTTAATTATCCAACCTCAAAGTACAGGAGAATCAACTGAGTTTAAAGGAGTAGTTTGACATTTTGGTAAATACGCTCATTCGCTTTCTTGCTGAGAGTTAGCTGAGATGTTCGATACCATTGTCATGTCTGTTTATGGTAAATATGAAGCTACAGCCAGCCAGCTCACTAATTAATATGTTATATATTGTTTTTTAAAAATGTTTACCAAATTAAAGGAACAGTGGTAACATTTTGGGGGATCTATTAGCAGAAATGTAATATAATATTCATAACTATGTTTTCATTAGTGTATAATCACCTGAAACTAAGAATCGTTGTGTTTTCATTAGCTTAGAATGAGTCCTTCATATCTACACAGGGAGCAATTCCTCTTCATGGAGTCCGCCATGTTGCTAAGCCCTATTTCTACAGTATAGCCCAAAACGGACAAATCAAACACTGGCTTTAGAGAGAGCCTTTCATGTTTTTAAGCTACCTGAAGGCCACCGTAGTTTTCTATATTCTTGTGAAACTCTGGTAACGTGAGCCGCAGAGTGCAAAACCGTGGTACTGCCAGCCGCCGTCTGACTCCCATTGCTCCTAAAGTAGTGTTACTATGGTAAGGATGGCCTCTGAGCGAGGTGAACAGCGTTGCCACGGTTTTGCACTCGGTGGCTCACGCTACCACAGTCTTGGAAAAGGAGGAGTGAGCAGATAGGTACTCAGTTGGTTGCAATCTGCAACCACACCACTAGATATCACCAAATCCTACACACAGTACCTTTAAAGTTTAAAAACAACACTTTGTGGGTTTACATGGTAATGTTATGTGTTGGACTATTTCTTGGCTGAGCTCAATATCTTCCCGGAGTCATGGCATCACCATGACAACCAGCATGTCTCCAGAAGGTCACTATAGCCGGCCAAGAAGTACTCCGGCAAAACAAATTGTCGTTTTTACTGTTAAGTTTCGGTATCATAAACAAACGAGATATGGCATGTTAAATAGTGAGCTTTAAAGGTGCAGGTAGACGGGTTTTGTTATCGTTGTTAGAGAGCCAAGCTAGCTGTTTCCCCCTATTTCCAGTCTTTGTGCTAAGCTAAACTAGCCAGCTGCTGGCAGTAGCTGCATATGAGAGTGGTATTGATCTTCTCATTTAACTCAAATCAAATAAAATGTGTTGAAGCAAGGACCTAAGTGGGATTCTGTATGTTTCATCTTTTAAAATTACTTTTTGATTTTGCAACTCAAGTTTATATTTGAACTTAGAACTCATTATCACACACTGGTAATGAGGGGGTTACTGGAAATTAACAAGACATGACTGCATGATGGGACTTCAAGAGCCTCCGGTCATGCCTAACTAGTTATCAGAGGCACCCAGTCTAAAGCTATACTGGATTTGGGATTAGAGGAAAGAGAACAAAGAGAATCAAAAAAGAAATCTGAAGATGTTATGACGTGAGTCTGTACCTTTCACGTGACGGACTGTAGCCGTTCGTGTTCCTGTTCATGCTCGGTGAGTCATAGCCGCTCTCGATGGTGATGGTGGAGGGAGACTTGGTGTTGGTCAGTGGTGACGAGGAGCCGGTTGTTGGGCTCAGAAACCTGTACAAACTGCAACTACTGTCCTCAAATGTGGCTCGCTTCTTTTCCTTCCCAAATACTTTAACGCCCACCGGCTCAAACACCCTCGAGTCCATCAGGGCCTGACAAAGGCGGACGGCCTTGTAGCGGGGCACATCCTCGTCACCAAAGAAACGGTTCAGTGTGATGTGTGCCAGCACCACATCCACAGCCTCTGAGCCCAGGAAGCAGTCTTGGTAGGACTTGAGGTTGTGGCGCCGGCGCTTAACCTCCACATGGGTGTGGAGGTTGGAGATGATGCTGCCCCAGATAAAGGTGGCCCGGAAAGGCTTCCCAGCCATGCCTGGTTCTGATGGAAGAGGAGAGGAGAGAGTCAGTGGACGGTGGGTGAAGAAGACTATCAGGACGTAGAGGTGATAAACTATGGAATCAGCCAGGAAAAGCTGGTAATGAGCTTTCTGGACATTTAATGGTGCCAGTTCACAAGATTCACATTTTAATTGCTGCGCAGATTTCAACCAAATGACAGTCAAGTAATGGCAACAGTTTTACACACAGATGCACATGTGGAGCAAATATAATATCCACACCCGGCTGAAAAAATTAGTTGATTAATTAAAGGTACAGTGTGTGAGGAGCAACGGAAGTCAGACAGCGGCTGGCGGTACTACGGTTTTGCACTCTGCAGCTCACGTTACCGCAGTTTCACAAGCGTGTCAGAGAACTACGGTGGCCTCAAGGTAACGTAAAAATGCAAAAGGCTCTCTCCAGAGCCATAGTTTGGTTTGTCCGTTCTGGGCTACTGTAGAAACATGACGGAGCAACATGATGGACTCTGTGAAGAGGACCCGTTCCCTGTGTAGATATGAAGGGCTCATTGTAAACTAACGAAAACATGATTCTTAGTTTCAGGTGATTATATGAAAACATAGTTATGAATATTATTCCATTTCCGCTGATTGATCCCCCGAAATGTTACACACTGTTCCTTTAATTAGTCAATCAACAGAAAATTAATCAATAACCATTTTCATAATCAATTAATTATTTAAGTTATTTATAAAGAAAAAAAAGCCAAACATTTGCTGGTTGGGCTTCTCAAATGTGAGGATTCGCTGCTTTTCTGTGATTTGCATCATTGCAAATTGAATATATTTGGGTTTTGGACTCTTGGTCAGACGAAACAAGCAATTTGAAGAAATCCATCATGTGTTGTGGGAAATTGTGACAGCCATTTTTCACTTTACTATGCTATTAATCAATTCATTGGATAAAATAATCACCTGATTAAGAAAAGCAGCAAGAAAAATCAACATTAAAATAAAGTTTTATAAATGCGGACACTGAAGAAAGCCCTACTCAAATTACGAAAGTCATGTCTTTTTGGTGATCCACTTGTTATTCCATTCTCAGCTTTGTCTATTGTCTGAACACATTCTCAGAAACTACAGAGAATTGTGCTTTCTGTCTTTACCAAACACACACTCCCTCTCCCCTGTGTAATGTCTCATAATCACAGTATGAATTCAAGTTACTGTACGTGGGTGTAACAGCACAAGGCCCAGGATCAATGCAACTCTCGGGGGTAGTAACCAAACCCGAATCCTCTTTTGAGGCATGCTTGTGTACATTACACTCAAAAGCTTCATTCTAATTCACTTAACAGATGTTTAACACCTAAGGATCAAACGCTGCAGTCAGCCAGTTAAAGACATTAAGAAAAACAAAGAGCATCATCTGTGCCTGATTTTCTCGCCATATCAGACACCCGATGCAATCTTTCTCCACACACACAAGGTAACAGAGACAATGATCATATTGTGAGCATTATTCTCTCATGTGAGATATCCTCATTATGTTCCTGTTGTATTTTCCACTGGGTGGGCTTCATTGCTGCTAACACATGCACACAAATCAGTAGATGATTCATGCAATCAAACACTGACACGTTCAACACTCCATCATGCAATTTCTCAACATATCTCATCTGCCCGTCTGTGTTTGATGAGTCTTTGTTGAGGGAAAATGACTTGTGTCATCCGCCGCAAGCCAGACCAATGAGAGAAAGCAGAGCTGATGTTAGTGTGATGTTAGTGTGGCTTTCATCTCACAACAGGAAACATTGGTGGCCCGTTGAGCAAATGTTAGGGGAGGATCTGAGAGGCTCACTGAGGCCATGGGCCATAAATCAGGCTCCGTCAGCCCCATGCCAGGCTCCATGTTATGATAACACAACATGACAAACACCATTACTGACCCATCTGTAAAACTTGAAAACAAAAACACTCAGGAACAGTACGGCAGCGAGCAGATGTTAGAGAGAGCCGAGGACGGTGTGTGGCAGATATGATCTGCTGATTAATGAGACACATTTACGTCAAACTGCGTCCCCCTCTGGGGGAGAAGAAACTGTCCTGAACTGGGGATTTGAATCAGGGAAGAAGGCTGTTTGTATGCATGATAGGAATCATGAGAAATATAAAATGCAAATGAATTCAAATATTTCTTTCATGGCTTTAAGACACTAAAGACTTGAAACTTGACTTGGACTTGCAAAAAATGACTTGTGAGCATCTCTGCTTTTTAGTTCATGAAAGTATACTTTGTATACTTATAGTACTTAGCCAATGATTTATGTATTACATAAAGAGACTTGCCCCTTTTGCTATTTGACTTGATGATTTGTGATGAGATTAAAAAAATAAAATAAAATGTGTTGTTCTTGCATGCTTAATGGTTAAAGGATAATCCAAAACCTTGACGAATTGAAGTTAATTCATATCAAAACATCCTTTTACAAACTCTCACACACTTTAATAGGCTACTCTAAGCACAACTACAAGCCAAGTATTCTTTTCTGTAGGCCTATGAGGCAAGAATACTTAATTATACTTTTCTTAAGTATATCTTGATCAAAATATTAAGTAGGCCAAGCCAAGTATACTTAGACTTTTAAGTATACTTGTCAGTATGAGCCAAGTATATAGTATACTTTTGCTAAGTATATCTCTGACAAGTACATAAAAAGTAAACTGAAAGTATACTCTCTTATTCTTAAATTCAAAAGAAGTATACTATAGCACTCTTGAATAAACTTCAGTTTGAAAAATAATCTTTAAAATAAATATGAGAATATTATGCAAATAGCAGTCATATAAACTCACTATATAAGATGCAGAATATCACAGGAAAAATGTACTTTTTGGTCAGGACAACTATAGTAGAAACAAACTGCATTACCAGAATGAAATCCTTGATTTAGGAGTTAGTTCAGGACCATCTGGAGGATCCCATCAGGGGTCCCTGGATTACCAGTCACACAATAAATCCGGATCTGATCAATATCCATTAATGCTGCTTGTTAAAAAGGAAAAAAAGTGTGGGTCAGGTCAGGTCTGGGTCAGAACAACCCTGGGAATCCGGCTGAGCTTCTGTCACCTCTTGTTGCTTGAGCCAGGCTGAGGTTTGAGCCCAGTTTGCACAGCTGATGTCAGAATCCTTCCCTGTGTGACTTTGGTCCTCTTTATTAAAAAAATAGACATTAAAGCATTCCTCCGTGGAAGGAGGCGCAATGGGGTGAGGCGTGCAAACCGGTTGGATTACAGTCCTCTTCACCTATTTCCTGTTGGAAAATGCTGTTTTACACCAGGTGAAGTGTGTGAGCATAAAAGAAAGAGGTCTCTTAGTCTTTTCAAACTGTTTGAGTTGTGAGCAGAAGGTCAATAGTTTGCGTTTCCAGACAATGCACAGAAGGAAATGTCTACCTCCGTCACACACTGCTGAGCTGCTCTTGAGCAAGGCAGGCTGCTCTAAAGAAACTGCAGGTGTGCATGTGTGTAACTTAACACATGATGTTCAGTTTACTCATCATAAGAAACACTGTTTAGTCCATGGAAACCGTTGTAGGACAATATCATCTGTGGTTTTTGGAGGAAGCTTTTGAAAAGTTGAAAAATGGCTTGCCTGCTTTACAAACTGGAGGTGTCGGAGTTTGAAAGGACTGGGCATTTAGGAGGCTGAATGACACCCTGTGTGACTTTGGTCCTCTTTATTAAAAAAATAGACATTTAGGCATTTCAGCCAAGGACAACAGTGCACTGTGTGTTTGCACACAGCAGTGGAGGTAAATAATCACAGAGGGAGCAGCTCAGTCACCACATGAGGATCTCTCCCTTGAGTGTGTTTAACATCACTCTCAACCCTGAGCTGCATTATCATCACTGCAAAGCAAAAGCATTGATTTAATGTCAAAGCACTGATGCCAGAACCTGCACCAGGAGCTCAGGACTGATGATTTCAGGCGATGCAAATGCACTGTGGCACCTTCAGCAGCAGGTTGTTAATAACCTGTGGCACCAGATACCTTCATTCCTCCAACATGCTGAGACCTCAGAGTTTAACCGATCAAGCCTCAGGGCGAGATGTGAACACGCTGAACCACAGAGGGAGATTGGCTCGTATGAATTTGAACTTGTATGGTGGCTTAACACATGCGTAAAATACAGAATCAGAATCGTGTTTATTGCCAGGTGTAAGAGGTATACACTAGGAATTTGTTTGGTTTTGTTGGTGCAAGTTAAACAGTATAATAACAAAAGAATAGATAAAAGCGTTAGAATAAAATAAGAATACAAAGATTTGAATTTCTACCAATATACATTATACAAAATAAGCTCTAAACAAAAATAAACATGATATAAACAGATATACCCGGTCCTACTGGTGTTAACACAAACACTGCAGACTGCTGAGTCGACATAACGCATAAATATCAAAGCTTATTCAAAGCTTAAAACTGATCTAGAACGCATTAAATGATTTATTACACTTTAATAAAGCCATTTGTCTAATTAGACATTATAAACCCTTGTTATAGTTTATAGGCTACTTAAAAAAACTTAATAGCGATGGACTTAAATTACAATAATGACAAACCAAAGGTAACATAAACACTGTAAACATATTTTAGAAAAATATCCACTCTTTTGTCCCATTAGAAATAGAATCACAAATAGTCCCAAACGGTTTTACGCACGGTGTGCGTAAAATACATTATTATGGCACATTAGAGACCAATAGTTTCAGCCAAATCCAAATTAGCAGCAGGCGACACATGGAGATTTCTTCAAACATCCCATCTTAACACTTACATAACTAAATAAACCAAACTCTTCGACATTATATCAAACATGACAATAAATGATCTAACCAGTGATTAAATCAGTATTATCCTACCTGGTGTTCGGTGCATGAAAACGTCCTCCAGTGACTGTAAAGACAGCCATTCACCATGTCCTTGTCTTCAATTCACATTACAACGTGACGCACTCTAACTACAGTCAACCCACCGAAACCGTCTCCTCCCACCAAGATACATTATTCATGTCCGGACATTAACGTGATAATGAGGCTCACTGTTTCCTTTAAGTTTGACAAAAGGCGCACTAAGTCACTTGTTCTTAAATTTGGGCATTTTCCTGAGCTGAAACTGTAAATAAAGAAGAGGAATGTCAGTTTATACACTGTTAAGAATTTCCCAGTAAAATACCAGTAAAGAACTGGCAGCAGGGTTGCCTTTATGTTACTGTAAAATTAACATTATTATACTGTCGCTGAAATTTACAGCTTTGTACTGTTAATGAAAAATACAGTTTGAACTGTTTTTTTTTTATTATTAATTTCACAGTATTTTACAGTGAATTTACTGTTTAAAGATACATTATATAGCTGTTTTTCACCTTTCTTTTACATTATCTTACTGATTTGTTTTAATGCACTATTTAGGTTGTATTTTTTACATACATTTTAATAAACATTATTTTTTGCCTAGATGAATAGACATAGCAGGTTACAGACATAGGAATAGTCACACTAAATACAATTAAAGGCACTTGTTAGGAAAAAGGCTATAATAGACTTGTTGACACTTTTCCCAAAATGTATGTCTATAGCTGGCTACAAGCACAGAATGCAAACCATAACAACATGTGAGTGAAGAACAGAGCTA
>CAKALU010028786.1:0-10301 GCA_916700995.1 Hozukius guyotensis
TCTCTGAGGTGTGAGCCAGATTTGGTGCTTTCTTCATAAAGTGCAATATGCTCTTCAAAATGTCAAGGCTTTAGTAATTATTAAATAACATTATTATTATAATTATTAGTTCCTCGTGACTTCAGTAGAACCTTAACAGCTTTCAACGTGTTTGTGATGACACGTGATAAATGAAATGTAGCTTTAAAGGGACTGTTTGTAACTTCTTACACGTATAAATCACCGGGTCGGTGTCCCATGCGTGCTCGCATTCGCATATGCCAACAACAAAAGCCAACACTAGGATCAGCATTGATTCATGGAGAGACCTTCGTCTGGTCAGCTAACATTACTGCCAAGCAGCTGAAATATAGAGTGATATTGTGCTTTTAGCTGACGTGTGTCTCCTCACTGTGTTGAGCGATGCTCCTTCATGTCTATGTAGAGCGAGCACAAGCGCCAGCAACAGGACGCTGACTTTAGTTGACTTAACAGACACAGGTGAAGCTGCTAACAAGACATTTCTGATTCTTACAAACAGTCCCTTTAAGAGCACACGTTTGTCCTCTTAACTTCCGTTAACACCAGAAAGTACACAAATGCTACCTGAGAGTATTTAGTATAATGAAGTTGAAGTTTTGCTCTTCTGATTTTGCCATTTTTATACTTTTGAAGCAACTTTGTCTTCTCAATGTTCTGACGTTCATTTGTACTGTAAACGGTGAGGTTTGTTCTGAGTATTCTGGTTATTAGGACACCGTATATTTCATACACTGACAGAGCAATTATCGTAGTTAAGGTGGATCAAACAGACTATAATAGTCTTTCCCGTACTACATTATCAGACTATGAAAAGTTGTCTTTGTAATAATTGTTCAAGCTAGGGGTGGAACGGTTCACAAATTCACGGTTGGGTTCATATCACGGTTTTGGGGTCACGGTTTTTGGTTCGGTTCGGTTTTTATTTATGTTCCAGCGAGGAGGTCATGTTCTCATTTCAACATGCTTTTCATTTATTTGGCAAAAATAAGTTAACAAATGTTTGCCTTAACAAAAGTATGGCTTACATACCCGCCAGAGTTTTTGCAGATTTCAGATCAGATTTTATGGGTTATCTTCGAGACACGACCGCACGCCATGATGATAACGCCATTTTTGTTCAGGTCATTTTGTGCTGTGTGTGAATGTTAACGGTGGTCGACAGCGACTACAGATGGAATAGTTACTGGTTAGTTTATATCACTTAGGAGCCTGATGAAGTATAAATGGTTGATGAAGGACTGATGATGATGTCAAACACACGCAAAATGCTGAATGTACTTTTGATTCTTTTGTTTGGAAATTGCTCGATTCATTTGCAGATGGTTCCGATGTAAAGTCTCTGAGGACCTCATGTGTATCATGAGAGAGTTGAGTCGTATTAATGAATGTTACATGCTGCAGCAGCAGCTCGGTTACGTTTCATGAACGTGTTACAGAATGCACTTCCTGTTACGGGCAGACATTATTTCTATGCAATGGACTTGAAAAACAAATAAATGATCAGACTTTTTATTGAGAGAAATTGTGGTGCTACCTTGTTTCATGTGTGCTGAATTGATCTATCATATTACCCTCCACCTTTAGTGCCTTCCACTATCTTACTGGTATTTCATGGAGGTTGTGGCTTGATGTTCATTTCCTCAAGTTTACAAGAATTCAATTAAACATCAAATTGACCAATTGATGACTGATTGAACTATTAGAAAACAGAATTTCTGATGCATTTATGGAGGGACCCCGTCGTGCACCACTTTGACGGACTGTGTTTAGCATGCAGAAGGATTTGAAAGGAAGGACAGGATTACTTTGGAAAAGGTAAACATACTAATAATTAAAGACTACAGACCTACAGCCATGCTCGCGGCCGGATTAGTACACAGCCGGCGGTGTTTGAACTGAACACCAACGTAAACAGGCTCAGAGTGATTGGTTGCTTTAGGTCATTTGCTTTGCGTCCCTAGAGGCCTAGCATGGCTGAAAAGGAAATTATTCAAAGGACAATACAATTATTTTTTATTTTGCACTGTAGCTCAGTGGTTAGAGCGGGTCGTCCTCTAACCACAAGGTTGTCGGTTTGATCCTAAAAATACTCCGGATGGATTAAATGCAGAGGTCAGATTTCATGTATGTAGCTGTACATATATGACGAATATAATAAAGGTTTATTTGAAAGGTATTTTAAGTAAGAGGTATGCCATAAGAAGCCGTCTGTGCACCAGATTTAGTTCTAACAGTGGATAACTAACTGGCTCATTCAGAGATAGTCAGTTGTGGATAAATGCAAACGTAACCTCACAGTTGGAAACGCAGGCGGCCGTGTTGTTTTATGTACACACGGATAACATGTGAGCGACCGAGCCTGAGGCCTTTTAAAGTCCTGACGTAAAGGTGACTGAAGGAAACAGCTCTGTTCATTCTTTTGTTTTATTACTGAATGTTCAGAGGCAATAATTCACAGTATCATTATACTTATATCATATACTCATATCAGTTCACAGAACAGATCAACAGGTATGAAAGTAAGAAAATACATAAATGTGTAACAGTAAAAAAAACACATAAAGAAACGGTTTATTATATCTGGAGGGGCAGTTTGTTGCTTGGTTCAGTTAAACATCTAGAGTGTTCCTGGAGCTCAGTCCTGAGGCGTTCATGAAAAGGCTCTCACATACAAACACTGGTGCTCAGGAAGAAATCTAAAACCATCAACAGGTTCCAGTATATATATCCTACTGTATATGTAGGTAAAAACATGATTTACTGGAGCTACCACGGCACTCTTTCATGGAGTGTTCCCCTTAATTACCCTCATTGTGACTTCAAGGTTGACGGCGTTCAGTCTCTCAGACCTGAGCAGAGAGATGATTGACTCGCCTCTGAAAACCCCCTCAAGATAAACGCTCCAGTGAGCTGCTCAGCAGCTGACGGCACAACTGGTACTAGTACTGAGCAGGAAATGCAGGAAGAAAAAACTCCCGATGTGTGAGTGCGTAAAGTAACAGACTTATTAATTTAACAGAATACTCTAAAGTCAGATAAAGTCGTTTAGATATAAACAGCTTTTAGACGTGTTATGGATGAATAGATTACACTTTATTATAACCATTAATAAGGACGCGGCGTGTATGACTATTTCAGCCTTCTTTCAGCTGCGTCCCGTCTCAGGCGGTATGAAACAACACCCCCAGCATAAATCCAGCTGTCCTTCCTGCATCTGTCAGTTTAAACTGTGTTGTTTTTAGTCTGATTATGACTGTAACTTCTTCACATGTGTGTAGGAGCAGGTTAGCTGTTCAGCATCAGTTACCATGGCGATCTACCCGGTAAGAAGTGATCCACCTTCGTAGGACGGAAAACCCTGAAGGGTTAAACCCTGAAGTTACCTCGCTGACCCCTAAATCCTGCTTCGTAGTACAGACCTCTGAACTGTGTCCATAGCAGCGGTCTGTTATAAAGAAATAACAGACCGTAGCACGCCGTGATTGACCAACCAGAATCGCGTAATTAATAATGTTAAAAATGAAAACGTGGATAGCAACCCGGTCACTGACGTTAAGAAAGTGGAAAGTTGTTGAGCTTAACGATGATTCTTTTTCTACTAAATGTTGGGATCATGTGATGCCAAATAGAAAAACCACGAGGTTACCACAAATTATCAATTAATTATTACCAGTATGGCGCTGACATGAACATGTTTCCAGTCAGCAGAGCGAACAGTAAGTCTGACATGTCAACGGCAGGATGTGCCTTCAACCACGGAGGAGAGAGTCATCAGTGCTGCTTCATGACGGCACCTCTTCCCCAGGTTAAAACCCGGCATTAGGAATAACTCAGACTGGTGAAATTCTTTCTGGAATTTGAGGAGGACTTGTTGGCCTTACGGCTCCTACCCCTGATAGTAACGTTATTCTTATTTAAATCACGGGAGGGCAACAAAGGATGTTTTATTCCGTCACAATGACGGGAAACTAACTGCAGAGATACAATTTAAAATGATTAAATAACATTAAAGTTTTCCTGCTACATCTGCGCTGTATTTGAGTTCTTGGGATCATTTCTTGAACGACAGGAAGGATTCGTGTAAGTGTTCATTCGTCACCCTCCTCCACCTCTACTCACTCGTGCTTCTTTTTAGCGGCGGCGGTGGCGATGCTGCTGCTGTAGCAGAGGACCTGGGCCAGGAGGACGCCGCTGAGACAGGCGGACAGCGTGTGTGACAGAGTGATAAATGAGCTTCCTGTCTCCTGCAGAACAAAGATGGAAGCTAGTTAGTAAAGACAACAACGGCAGATCTGGAGTAAAATGTGCAGCTGTGTTTGTGTTCTGACTGCGTCTACCTGTAGAGACACATAGACGGCGCCCAGAGACCCGGCCCACGAGAGGAACACAGACGGAGAGGACAGCTGGCCCGTGTGGCCGCTGCAGTAGTTAGTTCCAGCCTGGAAAACCTGGAAACAATAAATCAAATAAATCCACCCTCCTCTGATAGATCGATACGGTGCATGATCACTTCACAGTTCAGACTGAGGTCTGAGTTTCTACCTTGCTTCCAATTAAAGCTGCCAGACTGGAGGCATGCATCACGGAGACGACCGCTGCAGCTGCGCAGGAGCCCAGAAGGAACATCACACCCCCGTACGCCAGGAGGAACAGCAGCCCTGCCACATGAACATCAAACAGGATCCAATTAGGAAGTTTATGCACAAGAACAAAATGTCACGCTACAAACAAACATGTTATCAAGAATGAAGAATTATCATCTCAACCTCTGAATTAAAACATCTGTCTCTATCAACGGGTTTTAAAACAAGTGGCGTCATTGTTCTTCCAACAAAAGGCTCCTCTGAGTGGAGAGGTAACACCACCAGGTGGAGCTCCAGGAGAGCACTGACCAGGAATGAAACAGGAAGACTGTGTGAGTGACAGTCAGCTGAAACACTGCTGTCAGCTGATAAACCTTCTTCACATTCAGCATAAAAATTAATAAGAATGAGACCACACAAGCTTTTTAGTAGCCTGTTTCTGAACTATCCACATATTCTTTTTAAGTTACTCAGATATAATATGCTCCATACAGGATACCCATACATTCTGGGATATTCCAAATAAATTAGAAGCAACAAGTTGATTTGTATTTTATTACTTCACAGTTTCTTCATTTGTGCTTCGTAGTGCCTTTTAATTTGAATAAAACCGGTTTAAAGCCTGATGTAGCTTTATCTAGATATACTTTATTATAACCTATGTCGATACTTAATGTTAATTCCTAAATTTAATTACTGTACTGACATGCACCAAAAGATATTTGGACAGTTGATAGTTCCATCAGCATGAGAAAAACAACATGACCGACACGGCTGGACGAAGTGCTCACTTGTGTAACAGTTGTTTTACAAGGCTTTACATTCTCACTAGAAATGAATGGCGGAGTGCCACCCACAGAAGTCAGAGTATTTAGAGACGGACTAATGCATCGTTGGTCTTTTCGTGGGGATTTGTTGACAATAAGAACATATAGAATAATGCCAGACATATCCTGAAAGCATATACATTATCAAGGATGTGAGTTTGGAGATATGTTCAGGAGTGTGTGTGCTAACCTGTGAGGGTTTCACCACGATGATGCAGGATGAGGAAGATGATCGCCGCCGTCTGGGCCAACGTGAAGAGCCTCTCACCCCAGGCACTGTAGGTCAGATCACATAAAACACATGTAAGGCGCACGTCTATGACAACAGATACAGATACATGCTGTCAGCTAACAGAAAAACACTCTCTACTCAGAGATACATCACTCTCTGCAGAGTATGGGCATTGTTAAACTTTGCATTGAGGTGTGCAGGCTAAATTTGTAGTGACATTTATGAATGGATGTCACCAGAAGTCAGTCAGTCTCTACATCTCAAATGGAGAAGTATCGGGACTGTTGCAATATGATCATAGAGGAAAAACACGCAACTCTGAGGTCACTTGTAAATCTGATCTGCCAGTGAATCAGCGTAGCGCCGAGAACTCTGGTTAAATACGTACAAGAGTGGGAAGTTGTTGGCCACGGCGTACACGACAGGACAGGAGAAGGCGTATAGCTGCAGCAGCACGGAGGTCAGACTCAGGCCCTCTGCACTTCTTCTCCACAGGATCTTCAACAGCTGAGGCAGCGGCGCTGCAGGGAGACGACAGACGAGGAGGATGGAAGACAACCAACATGTAGTTAGTGGGTTTAGCAATCGATATGTAAACACTAATGAGTAAAACACTGACACAAAACTTCTTAAAGAGGACCTATTATGTTTATTTTCAGGTGGGTTTCTACTAGAACATGTTTACATGCTTCAAACTAGGGATGCACCGATACCGATACCAGTATCGGGTATCGGGTCCGATGCTGTGCTCATGTACTCGTACTCGCAAAGCGGCTCCAATACAACGGCACCGATACCACTTTACGGCAGCGTGACGTTAACCTCTCGTCACCATCTTTCGGGTTCTATCGCACGCGCTCACGCTCCACCTCCCCGACGGTGCGGGCGAGACGGGCCGGTGGTGCGCCTGACACCTCGGAGCCTGGGGGTTTTGCTTGCACCCTCTGACTCACGCATGCGTTAGATTCCTTGGTCCGTGTTTCAAGACGGGTCGGGTGGGTTGCAGACATCGCCGCAGACCCCTGGCGCCTTTAACGTGAGCCCCGCCATGGGGGCACGGCGCAGTTGGGGTGCACTGAGGAGAGTCCGCCCCGGTGACACTTTGTCCACGGCCCCAGGAAGCACCTTCGCCCCGAGCCTTTCCAAGCCGACCTAGAGCCGGTGGCGGCGCACCGCCTCGTATGCGGGACTCCCCAGCCTGCCGTGTGTCGCTCACACCCTCCAGCTGGCTGTTAACGAGGGTCTTTAGGCACAGAGAAGTACTCGTATCGGTACTCGGTATCGGAGAGTACCCAAATGTAAGTTCTTGTACTCGGTCTGAAAAAAAGTGGAATCGGTGCATCCCTAACTATAAAAAAAAAGCGGGATTTAAAGCGAGGCGTTTCAGGCAAGTTCAGGAGCAGCGTTTCTGTGTTGGAGAGTAACCATGGGCGCAGTTTGAACTTTAAGGTTGGGGGTTCACAAAAAAAACAATCTAGGGAATGTGATGTATACAACGCAGAGAGGTCTAAAGTATCGGGATGCGTGTAGCCGACATATTACAAGCGTAGGTGACAAAATCAGTTTGATTACATTGTTTTCTATGGAAATGTCCGACCCCTAAACGGCCGCGAGCGACGAAGCGCTGCACAGCGTAACGCCGTCTTGAGCTGAACTTTTGTCGGGACGGCCTGTTTCTATTGATTCCAGTCGCTCGCTTTGAAAAAGCGCTGCAACAGACGAGGAACAGCTGATTCATGAAGTTGAAATGAGGAGTTATCTGAAACGATATCTCCTGATTTCAATACAAACACCTGAATAATGTGACAGCTGGCTGGAGGGAGATCGCCTGGAAGGTTACTGAGGCTGCTGTTGGCTGTAGTGTATGTCATTTTCAGTAAATATCACAATATAAAAGCTGTGTTTTCTGTTTAAAAAACACAAAAAGAGCGGGTACTACTCACGCTTCTTTTAAGTGGTTACGTCTCCAGTCTGATCTGGACCACGCAGCTGATAGGTGGGCTACGTGGTTGGTTTACATGACGTAACAGAAGTGCAGATTTAACAGAGAGTGTCTGATGTTATCAGGCTACAAGTAAATAAAAATACCATAAATCTATCTTCTTATCTTGTTGGTTCTTATTCTGTCAAGAAGACACATTAAGGTCGATATTATTCGTCATTATAATAAATTATTAGTTCTGCGTTATTATAAAAAAAATATATAAGATGCATTTCTAGGGGGTTCAGTGAACCAACGCAGACTGTGCCTATGAGAGTACATCCCTTTGGCCAGGACTTTGCAGACCTTTTACATGCACAAAAATAATATATAACACACCAAAGGAGAAGGGAAAAGCATAATAGGTCCTCTTTAATATCCATATAAAATAGCATCGTCTACTTCATTGTACATAATCAGGGGTCAGCAACCTTTACTATCAAAAGATTTCCAGAATAAAGTTATAATTTTACTAGAAAAAAGTCTTAATGTAACGAGAAAAAAGTTGTAATATTACAAGAATAAAGTCGTAATATTACGAGAATAAAGTCATAACTTTACGAGGAAAAAAAGAAAATAACACGTAAAATTACTTCTTTATAATATTATGACTTTATTCTCGTAATATTATGACTTTATTCTCGTAATATTATGACTTTATTCTCGTAATATTATGACTTTAATCTCGTAATATTATGACTTTATTCTCGTAATATTATGACTTTAATCTCGTAATATTATGACTTAATTCTCTTAATATTATGACTTTATTCTCGTAATATTATGACTTTTTTCTTGAAATCTCTGAATTATTTTTGTTTCCTCAATGTGGCCCTAATACTCCGTCATACCATAGACCTACAACAATGATAAATAAAAATGAAAATGTAAACAAATAAAACAGTTATTCATTTCCATTTTTAAAGATCCACAGGGAGCTGCTGGAGAGGAGCTGAAGAGACGCAGGTTGCTGACCCTTGTGCATAATTCAGTTTCCCATGAACGTGTGGAAATGTCTGTGTTTGTGCATAGCTGACATGTTATCATCACTGGGCCTGATGTTGTCATGGTTATCTACACTGTTACAGCAGTAAGTGAGCTATCAGGCCTACACACAGAGCAGTTAAAGGTTGTTGTTTGATCACAGAGATACAATCAATAGTGATCGATCATTAGATTCAAGCCCTTTATTGTCATTGTGTAGTACAATGAAATCAGATTGGGACAATCCCATAGGTGCTAAAAAAGATATAAAAGATAATACAATATAAAATATAAAAATACAATATGTATATTGTAGAGATGACAGTTTTGCCAGATTACAGTTTTGCCAGATTATTGCACAAAGTGTCTGTCAGATAATCATATAATTATTGCACAGAGTGATCAGCATGTTATTGCACATATTTGTAACAGTAGATTTAAAGTATTTACATTGCAAAAGTCACACAAAAGTGACCAACGTGTTATTGCAGAATTTACATTGCACGTGTTGGTATCATGGTGAGAGGAGATGATGATTTAAGGTCTTCTTACCCAGGAAAGCATCCAGTAAGATCCAAAATCCCACAATTCTGTTCATCACAAACTTCAGGCAAGGCACTGCGACATGAAGGAAAAAACATCAGGTCAACCAAGCAGATGTTGAACAGCTGGAGAACACAGGGAGGACATTAGTGTAGGATTTTGTACGTTTCAGGTTATATAATAAACAGAACAACGAGCCTCACCGTGCAGATGAAAGTTGATGAAAAACTCTCCATAACATTTTTCTGGCATTAAATATGTAACCAGGAAGTGTTTGAGGGGAGACGTGGCCATGGTGGGTCAGCTGGAGCTGGAGCTGGAGCTGGAGTCCTCCTCAGGAACAGGAACATTAACCCTAACAGGGCCGGAGGGGTGGTCCAAAGGTTCCCCCGATATTTACAACGAAGGACACTGACCGGAAGTCCACCTAGTCTAGGTAAACAAACACTACACTGATTCATTTAGCAGGAGACTCACAGTGTTGGTATTCAGTAGACTATATTAAAGCTGAAGTTGATTGGAGCAAATATGATTTTTAAAAAAGTTATTTTTGTAAAATGGTTATTATAACCTGGAAAAACTCACGTTCCACTGTGTCCTCCGGTGTTACGGTTTAACAGGTGACCATGTTAAAGGGACTGTAAGAATCAGAAATGCTTGTTAACAGCGACACCTGTGGACATTAAGTCAACAGAAGTCAGCGTCCTGTTGCTGGCGCTTGTGCTCGCTCTACATAGACATGAAGGAGCATCACTCAACACAGTGAGGAGACACACGTCAGCTAAAAGCACAATATCACTCTATATTTCAGCTGCTTGGCAGTAATGTTAGCTGACCAGACGAAGGTCTCTCCATGAATCAATGCTGATCCTAGTGTTGGCTTTTCCCGCCTCAGCCTCCCGACCGCGGCCGAGGGGAACGGGGGAGACGCCGGAGTTTTGGTCGGAGACGATAACGTTTCTCTCTGCGGAGCCCCGTCACTTCACAAGACACGGGAAACCTCTGTTGGTCTGGAGGAGCTGCAGCAGTTATTTCTGCACAAACGTCCACTGAACATTCACTAGATATTCTCAGAGCTAAACTAACTCTTCTGCAGTGTGGAGTGAGCAGCATGCACGTGAGAGGTGGAG
>CAKALU010028803.1:398-54401 GCA_916700995.1 Hozukius guyotensis
GATTTTAGCATATTTTTTATGCTAAATGCAGTACCTGTGAGGGTTTCTGGACAATATTTGTCATTGTTTTGTGTTGTTAATTGATTTCCAATAATAAATATATACATACATTTGCATAGAGCAAGTATGTTTGTCCACTCCCATGTTGATAAGAGTAATACATACTTGACAAATCTCCCTTTAAGGTACATTTTGAACAGATACAATTTTTTTAGATTCATTTGCAATTAATCGTAACTAACTATGGACAATCATGCGATTAATCATTAAGTATTTTAATTGATTGACAGCCCTAAAAATAACTTTTCTCTCTTCCGTGAGACCGGGTTGCAATACCTTCTCTGATTACCTTGAATTTAACACCCACCATTTTTTGTTTTTATGTTGTTTAATTTTCAGTCTGTTCAGTGCTTTTGTACAAAGCCAGTGTTCTACTATACTTTTTTTTTTTACTTATAAAAGCAGGTAAATAGTGGCAACATGAAGCAAGACTGGTGCTTATCATCGAATCTGAGCTGTTGTTTCTTGTGAGAAACAAGTGCAGAATAACACATGGAAAATTAAGATTGCTATCCACACAATGATTTATGCAAAGTAAATATCAAGGAGTTCAACCCATAAGCAATTACCAAAGATAACTCAGAATCTGCCATTTACTTTAGTTAAAAATAAATAGATAAATAAGTATTATCATTCATTTGATTATTTTTAGCATAAAGTGTTAAAACTCTTAACTCTGATCCGATTACATTTTTATTTGTATCCATTGTTTTTGCATTGGCTGCTGCACAAATATTAAAAATAATGTAATATAAAATAAATAAACATAAAAATACATAAGTTTGTGGAAATCGAGCAGGACATATTTGACCTAAGTGTCTGTAACCAGACATGCAGTCAAGAAAGCAAGAGAGGGATGAGCGAATTTTATATAACTGCGTGTGTGTATTTTGTCCTTGAAGTAAAGGGTAGCCTTACAATCAGCGAAAGCCACAATAACCTGTAACTCAAAGGGGAATTCCACTGATTTAAGACATCAAGTCTGTTTCCAAGTCTTGGGGAGTACTGCATATGTACTCATGTACGCATATGTCAACAAAACTACTTGGTTAGGTTTAGGAAAAGATCGTGGTTTGGGTTAAAATTAAAATAACTACGAAAGTGGTGTTAATTAAGTATGAAAAATACGTCACAAATAAATCAATGTTGACTTCTGGTTTCACACGGGACACGAACAGAGGTATCCTGTGTTAAAGTCTGGGGTTTTTGGACCCTCCCATTCACACTGACCTCCTCCCTATGCAGAGTTTGTCGCTATTACCTGGATTACACACAAATGGATCTCGTTGGCAGCCTGGTCCGTCCTAAAGTAACGCAAGAGGGGTACCCCATGCGTCAGTCTCTGATGCCGAGGGACACTGACCAAATGGCGGTGTTTGACGAGTTGGGAGTGAGAATGTGTTGACGCCAGAGGCTTCTGTCCAAGCGGCAAAATATGACGAGTATGGGTGAGATTATGTTGTCGTGGGTGTTAGGTTTTGTTTTCAGGTGGGATCCCAAAGCAGAGACTGGCACAGGTAAGTAAAAAATTAAACAGAGTTTATTTTTCAACGAGGAAAGAACGCAAGCAGGAGGGCAGGGAGCTGGCCGGCTTGTGGCTAGTAGAGAATGGAACACGAGGACCGAGCACATGGGAAATCTCAGTTACTGGAGACGCGGAAGCAACAGCAGCGAGGCAAACCGGGAGATCTGACGAGAGGACAAAAAACAGGCAAGTCAAAAAGTCACGAGCGAACACTAGAAAAATCTCAATCTTGGAAAAACACTCAGAGTAAGGAACGTGATGCACTACCGAACGAGACGGAATTATCTGGCAACGCAGTGGAGAGATGACCAGGCTTTTATGGGGAGGTTGATGATTTGAGTGGAACCTGGTGTACCTTGTCTGCTGCCGAAGGCGGAGCCAGCCACACCCCCTGCCACACACATGCCCTGCCAGGAGGAAAATGCAAAGGGGAAGAGAAGCAAGCAAAAAATACAAAAATCCAACAACCAAAAAACAAAACCTAATAGAATCATCACAGTGGGATATGTACAAATTACGATGCATTACTTTTTGTATACCTATGAACAGCGTATGAGAATGGCCTGCTGTGCAATAGTCTCAGCATTTGGTTAATTACTTTGTGCTACATAACCACATGTGTTTTAACTGGTTTTAATCGCAAATGTGAGACAGGTCTGTAAGTGTTGTTGTCAGTACATCAAGGTCTTTTTTGGCAAAAAAACAAAAAGACCTGTGTGGCGTATATCAGGGTTAGGGACAATTTTATTTCATATTTATTTGCTACCCCCAGATTTATTGTTTTTAAACTCACTATCCATTCTAACTGTCACAAGCAGATTACACACCTTAATAACTATTGTTTATCGTAATATTAACCAAATTGCATTTTTTTCCATAACTTCAAGTCTATGATTTTTTTCTCTATTGACAGATTTCAGAAGTATTGGTGATTTTCATGTATGATTGCCATGGTGTAGATACGTGTGTTATAATGTTGTTGTTTTTTTTTTATATTACTTGGAGCTTTTAAAATTCCCAATTTTCATTATTTCTGCTTTTACTTCTTATAGTTTGACTACTGCAACACTTTGAAGTTTGAAGCTCAAAGTGGGCGGCTCCGGCCGTCGCCATCTTGGCAGTGTCGACACAACCTAACTCCTGGCTAATCCAAAAATGGACAAAGAGATGGATCGTCAGTGGCACTGACGCAGCAGAGCAGACAGCTAGCAGCTAGTGACCTGTACCAGGTCACTAGCTGTCACTGTCACTCAAAGCAGCCACGCTCCAACGTCCTTCCAGATTACAGTTAACGTAAAATGTAGCTCTCCATCTTTAGAGGTATGTCATTCAACATGAAAAAGCAGGTTTTTAAAAACAACTTTTGTTCTATTACCTCTACTTAAAGTTTCTCTCTAAACCTGCCACTTAACCTGCTCTATGGGTGTTGCAGACCAACCTGTTATGGACAGTACATAGGTCAGACGCCTAGAGTGATTTGTCTCAGTGGAAAGAGAACATTTTCACACCAGGAGTCTCCAGTGTGAATACTTTTGCCCCAGCTCTCAGCTTGGCCTTGCAGCCCTGACTCTCTCTGTAGCTTGGCCCACTGCCACCGTCACTAATACAGCTAACCTTTCTATCATAACAGAGCTTCACGCAGACACACTGCAGTTATTAACCTCTGCAGTAGAGCCTCCTTCCAGGGTCTAATTGCTGCCAGTACCATGTTACGGCTCTATCTAATAAAGATTATACGTGCTGCGCCAAAAGGACAAATTGTTCGCTAGATTCATTTTGTTCGCTCATTTGGTCCTTGTTGGACATAAAGTTATGTGAGCCGAAGCATATTGAACATGGTAGTAATATTCTCGGTTATGAGACCCCTGATTAACTATTTCAGAGGAG
This sequence comes from Hozukius guyotensis, assembly GCA_916700995.1. Classification (NCBI taxonomy): domain Eukaryota; kingdom Metazoa; phylum Chordata; class Actinopteri; order Perciformes; family Sebastidae; genus Hozukius; species Hozukius guyotensis. Next base: position 3,871 of record CAKALU010028803.1, read on the forward strand.
GTGGGAGCAGAGAAAGAAAGACAGAGGGGTAATAAAGGAAAGGGGAATATAAAAAAGACGGAGTAAAAAGGGGAAAGAAAATATGAGAGGGACTGCAAAAACTGCTAAATAATTCAATAAACGTTTTATATAAATTTACAAACATTATAAAAATGCTTTTGTGTCATCTAAAGGGGTTGTATTTGATAAAAAAAAGATGTGAATGGTTACTTTTTAATAAAGTCCAAGGAAAGAAATAGAGGATGCTTCCATTTACTTAAATCAATGAAATGTTCTCATAATATTGGTACGCTTATGTCTAGATGACTATGATTGTGCTTGCTAGCTTATTGACCTCTATAAAACACATCTACACTTAGTTCACAAAATAAAAATCCCAATTTTTCAGAGGGCACAGACATTTGTCCAATATGCTTTCAAGTACAAAGCAAAAAGGCTTTGACAGCGCTCTGAAAAACTTTGAATCGACTCAATTCACTTTCTTATGAGACACAAGTGCAGAATAACACGTGGAAAATTAAGATTGTCATCTACACAATGATTAATGCAAAGTAAATATTAAGGAGTTCAACACATAAGAAGCAAGGATGATTCTCAAGCCCAACAGGCAACAACAGCTGTCAGTGTGTCAGTGTGCTGACTTGACTATGACTTGCCCCAAACTGCATGTGATTATCATAAAGTGGGCATATCTGTAAAGGGGAGACTCGTGGGTACCCATAGAACCCATTTTCGTTCACATATCTTGAGGTCAGAGGTCAAGGGACCCCTTTGAAAATGGCCATGCCAGTTTTAGCTCGCAAAAGTTGTGCGTAAGTTTCGAGCGTTATTTAGCCTCCTTCACGACAAAGTAGTATGACATGGTTAGTACCAATGGATTCCTTAGGTTTTCTAGTTTCATATGATGCCAGCATCTTCAGCTAGCTTTACAACTTAGCCCGCTACAACCTCTGAAAGATTGATTGCTTTAATGCATTAAAGAAATTAGTGGCAGTAAAACGAATTTGCGTTAACACATTATCGCGTTAACTTTGACAGCCCTAGCCTAAACATAACCATATAAAGCTGTTATCATGCTTCAGGGGTTTTGATGAGCCTTATTAGTCGTGTTTTGTCAGCGTATGATAACACGCATGGATGCCACTCGCACAGGTATGTCGTGGTACACAGTTCTCCTCACTCTAAATGGGGATAATGCATCGTAATGCATCAATAGAAGAAGAGAAAATGAAGATCTTCCGCTGACCTCCACAGCTAACAACACAGATTTCAAACCATTAAAAACAGGTTTTGGGAATATTTAAACGCAGCAGGATACCTTTAAATACTGACATCTTTGCTGTGTACCAGATCTAGCCAGCAGCGTCAGCCAGATTGCCAAATATGTCAATGAACAATTTTTTTTAACAAACTGTGTTAAAAAATGGGGCCAGGTTCACCTGTGTGGGAGCACCGCAACACTATCTATCCAAATCACTCACAAACTAAATTGTCTATGGTTTAAATTTGTACATCTCCTAGTCGGTGTCACCTCCCACATGCAAACACACACACACACACACACACACACACACACATACATGCACACACTGTAATTGGCACCGATTAAAAAAGCAGGCTACAGAAAACGGGGAAAAAGTAGATGGGGGTAAAAGGAGAGAGGAAATCCTACTGCGTAATAAGAAAGAGGCACGAGATGCCAAATTAGCTTCAGGTGGAGTTCAGTTGTTGAGCGAAAGTGATTGAGTGCTGTTTTAATGGGGGAGTGGGCGGAAGTGGAGAGGCAGAGAGGCTGCATGCCATGGCTAGCTCAATCAACACATACTGACTCTGCTCTCTCCTAGCAATTACCCAAAACGCATTTACTTCACCGCTACAGCCAACTATTTCCCTCGAAAAAAAAAACTATCACTGGAACCTATGCAACATCATTAAATCAGCCGGAGCGTCGGTGCAGAGCACTGTTAACATGAATACAAATTACACCAGCTGTCATTAAAATACATCATTAAATTACACTGATGCTCATCACAAGTTGCATCCTTAAAACTGGATCCGCGCCTTCCCCCCTGAAATAAATTAATGGACACGCACGAACGACACACACAAATAGACACCTCCTTCCTGGATCCGTCACTCCCTGGCTCATATAAATGGCGAGAGCTGTGACATTGGAGATGTTACAGCAGTCTTGTTATGGGGCTGAGGAGGGAATCTGATGTGTCCTGGTTAGTATTCCATGTGTTTTGTTGTTGGTAGATCTGCAACAGTGACAGAGAGCTGACAATATAATTATTTCCCCTGTGGGAGCTGACTCCTGGTGATTAGGTGGCAGCGCTGTGATATGTGATGCAGATGGTAATGAGGGGTACAAAGTGTGTAGGGTGTGTGTGTGTGTGTGAGTGAATGTGCATATATGGTCAAGTTCATGAATAAACATTCCATCACGAGATTGCGAGATACGCGCCGATGGCGTGTCATAATCTGTTGACGCCAAACAAAACATGCCTTTGAGATTTTGTGTCAGGATAGTGTGTGTGTGTGTGTGTGTGCGCGCGCACGGACACACACGTTAATGCTTGTACGCCGTTGCGTCTTTGTATGCGTGTGCACTCATGTGATTAATTGCACAGCAACAGCATCCAGTGTCATTCACATCTTTATCTCAAGGTTACAGAGTGATGAACCAAAGGAGATAAGCAGGCGGTGAAAACAAAAAGCTTTACAAATTACCAAGCACTTTTCTAATGTTTACCATCCCCCAAAAAAAAAAAAAAAAATCTGATTTGGGGGGAAGTAACAGATTTGAAATAGGACGCTGTGCAATGCAGTCAAATGTCAAAAGTGAGGAGATAGAGCGCTGGGGAGATAGACAGAGCGAGAAGAGGAGACGAAAACATACAAGGGAGAAGGAGGGAGGGAGGGAGAGAGAAGCCTTGATGCTAACTCCGTGTTTTTCATTCCCTTGTCTGTCTGCATGAGCGACAGAGATCAGAGATGGAGAAATGTCACTTAGCAAGCATTAGGCTACCGCTTTCATCTCCCCTTAGATCAGAGGGATGGGGGGTGGGACTTTTAAAACGAGTTTTAAAGGGCTGCGAGCCTCCCTTTGCCTTTGAAATCATCCCATCACTCATTTTTATCAGCACTGAACACGTAAAACATGTCCCGACTCTGCATCTGAAAAAATAAAAGAGAAAGTCTGAGATTTCCCTGAATCTGAACTTTAAAAAATCTCCATCTAAAAGGGAGGCCAGATTTTTCTTCCTGGTTATTTAGGATGGAGAGATGTGAGGCAGTAACCTCGGCTGCCGTTAGAAGGTGGAAAGTAAAGCTAAGCGAAGTCAGCCTATTTTATTCCTTAAAATGTTGTCCATCCATCCATCCACAACCAATGTTTGGGCTTATTTCCTGAAAGTGGAAAATAGTTGCTATATCTCAGAGTATATCATTATTGTATCTTCCTACGATTGCAAGACTTGTCAATCATCCAGGGAATAAAATCTGTCATGTTTAGTAGTTTTCTTTTGGAGGGACATGTGATTTATGTCCTACTTTTCTATAATCAGTTTTGTTTTCCCTCATGTTGTTTCTGTCTTGCTGTCGTTATGCAGAATGCAGACCCCAGGAAGACGAAGTAAGTGATTACTGTGTTTTCAGCTGCTGTAACAAGGATCCCTAAAGAAACAGAAAAATGTAATGATGTCTTCAGTTACAAAACAGTCTCTTTATTCGCTCACATTTGACTGCTGGAGTGATTTTGCCAGCTGTGATTATCAGCTGCCGACAGGACGTGGTGTCCCACTCACAGTGCAGACGCACTGTGTATCGACATGCACACGCTCCATGTGTATGGGCAACACAGTCTCACAGCAGTTAGTGAAATAGTCACAAAAGTTAATCTATTTGATCCGTGTACATAGACACGACTTTCCCTTTTTTTCGTGACCATCAGCACGACTTTCAAAAAAGTATTTTTTGTGCTTTTTCCGACGAATGTCCAGCAACACGAGACGCACGTGTCAATTTCCGCTCCAGTCTATCCAAAATAAAACTACTTAGTTAGGCTTTGGAAAAGATTGACTTGGCTAGGCTTTGGCGACAAAACTACTTAGTTAGGTTTAGGAAAAGATTGTGGTCTGGGTTTAAATAACACCAGAAATGCAATAACTTAAGTACGGAAGTTACATGACAAATCAACTTTGACTTGTGGTTTCACACGGGACACAAACAGCGGTCTCCTGGGCGAAATTCCTGTTTTTTGACCCATCCATCCACCCTGACCTCCTCCCTATATACAAATTGATCTTGTGCTGACCATCACGAAAAAAATGTGAAATTTGTGTCAATGTACACAAATCAATACATTAAATTTTGTGACTATTTTTTGTTTACAGTTCAGACTTTGATAGATAATCATCACGTGTCTTTAGAACTTACCCACAACTCTGACTCATTCACCAAAGTTTCTGCCAGGCTCTTTTCTTTCCATTTCTGTATGTACATTAGACATGTGTAACATTAATATCTTTATACAACCATGTCTCCTAAAACTTACGTTCCCATACAACTAAGCTGCATTCTCAATTATGTTTTGAGGGAAACATATTTTATCAGTTTTAAACACATAGTTAACATTGTGAATTGAAACAAACCACAACAAAAACACAACAAAACTTGTTTAGGCAACAAAACTACTTGGTTACGTTTAGTAAAAGATCATGGTTTGACTTCAAACAGCCGATTAGAATGTTGTAAGGCTATTAAATAGGCTGCTATATCAGTCGCTATAAGCCTCAGATGTGGGTCAATACGGACCTACTACATCCAGTAGTAGGTTTAATAATCTATCCATATGATAGATCACCGAAATAAGGTATAAAAGAACATGACAGCGACTTCTAGCGACCGTAGTAATTATGAAAGGAGCAGAAGCGGCAGTCAGGTGCTGTAGTATTAACAGTGTGAAACTCCATAAGGGGTGCAGGTCGGGAATGATGGATGGGACACAAAACACAGGGTTTTCACCCAGGAGACCAGAGCTCACATCCCGTGTGAAACCAACAACATGTAGTTGTCTTTTGTTCATAGTTATTTTAAGCCTAAACACAATGTTTTTCCCTAAACTTTACCCAAGTGTTTGTTTATTTTGCCTAAACCCAGAGAAGTTGTAGTTTTGTTGCCTAAACCTAAATAAGTGGTGTTTTGTTGCCTAAACCTAAAGAAGCCTTTTTGTTTCATTCAGTTTTACAACATTTTGCTTTTAACTTTTACAACGTAGTAGGCATAGTAGGCTCTTACTGACCCACATCTATGGTGCTTATAGCGACTAATAATGCCCATTTAATGGTCTGATAACAGTTGAATCGGATGTTTAAAATAAGTCTGTTTGTTACGTGAATCACTGTAACGTTGAAATAAGTCATTGTTGACTTGGTTTCACGCGGGCCACAGACAGTGGTCTCCTGGGTTAAAGTCCTGTGTTTTGGAAAGTGAACATGACCCATCCATCCACCCCAACCTCCAGCGGACTTTGATTAGAAACATATTTGTGATATGTCAAAAACAAACGTAATCCGGGAGAAAATATGTGTCCTGTAAAGTTTTCCAGTGAATGTCCAGTTGTTGAAAGTCGTGCTGAGCGTCATGAAAAAAGGGAAATTTGTGTTTATGTTCATGTAACAAATAGATAAAATTTCGTGACTTTTTCACGATTTGCCCTGAGACTGTGTTGCACTGAGTGACATGCCTTTTTCAGAGTACCAGCTGCAGGGAGCACATTAACCAGAGAAAAAGACACTTTTTATTTTAGACATTATCATAGAATTAATGTTATTCAGCTACTACAGCTGATCTAATCTGCTGCCGTTGACGTCTGTCATTTCAGACAGCGACTGTCTGCTTAATGAGAAGCCTGCTGCCTGTATGTATTCCATTGCTCTTTAAGGGAGAGATAAAACGTTTGAGAAAAGATTTGTTAGCATTAAAGCTTAACAATCGTGTATTTTGCCGACCGGGAAACGGATCCAAAATAGAGCCAGAACCTAACCCTAACTGCACGGCAAAATGGTAATTTTGTCATTTGCTTTTCATACATATTTTTGTATTACTGATTTCTCTTTTTTTTTTTAATCAGTATTTTATCCATTTTTGTTGTACTTCCACAATTAAAAAAAAAACATTTCTTTTTGAAAAGTAAAAACAGAATGAGCCCTGATTATGAATCATCACTATCATACATATAATGGCGATGCTGAGCCAGTTGAAATGTACAGTATAGGAGTCACAATCAAACCTACTGTACCAAATGTCACTTACTCTCATGAGATGGTGCTGAATCGTGACCCTTTCTTTGGAAGGACGTCTGTGCATGTGTGTGTGTGTGTGTGTGGTATCTCTCTGTGTGTGTTTATATATATATATATATATATATATATATATTGATGTGTGTGTGTGTGTAGTTTGGCGTGGGCTCTGTTACAGTTGAATCGTCAGAGCAGATAAAAATTAATGACTTTCCTTGCTGAGCCCGAGCTCTTTACCTCAGCATCACAGTGAATCGCCATGAGCTGTGACAGTCTCACACATACACACACACACACACACATATACACAGACAACCTGAATCATCTGTAGATAGAAGACGCAAGTATGTGTGGGAGAAATGCTCTTAAATCCACACAGTGAACGCACAACTCTCATTCACACTCATACGCACACGTAATCACATATCTCTTGGCAGACTTTGTTTCAATTAACATTTTTATTACACAGAGGGAAGTGAAGGAGGAGAAAAAGGGGATCGAAAGTCCCATCTTGTTGTTTTTTGCATGTGCATGTGTGGCACATACACACATATGCAAATGAGCTTTTGCGCACATTTACATTGACTGGCATAAGAAAAAATAAATTTGTCATTACGGATTGAGTTAGCGGAGACTTCTGAAGCTCGATGGAGCGAGGTGAGAGACGGGAAGAGCAATGGAAGGAAGGGAAAAGATAAATAAGAAAAAAAAGAAAGATTTAAATTCATTAATTTCCTTCCTGGTCTTCATTTGCAGGAGGCTTCATACAAATTCGGTTTTTCAATCAAGTATTACTGGCTGAGTGAACTGAGGGGCTCGCAAATGAAAATGGGCTTTAATTGTACATGCACTTCTCCTGCTGTGTGAGCTTCCATAAGTGGTGTCATGGCTTCTTCAGAGTCCCATCACCTCCGCTCAACCTGATCCTGATTCCATTAAGGCCTCTGTGGTCAAGGTCTATGTGGCTATTAACCCCTTACGGCAATGCCACCGGCGCTGTAATTCCTAATGAGCAGTTATCGAATGCAATCGAACAAAAAAACAGCATTGAGCTTCAAAGAGGTAAAGAAAGGAGGAAAAGTGGATGAAAGAGACATAAAAGAGAAAAAAAGGTGAAGCAGTGCAAAAAATAGAGCCACTAGAGACTTCAAAAGACTTGACAAGGCCTTGAATATTGTATCAAATACACTAATATGTTATTATATTAAAGCATTTACAGTAATTTGCTCTTCAGCTGCTGCTCTGAACTATTTGCATTAAGCAGCACTGTAGCTTATCACACTGAAATGGCAGCCCACGACTGCGTGCATTCATTTCCCCGGCAGTTTGCAGCAATTTTACTTCGTTTTGAATCGTCGCCTCCCACTGGCTCCCTCACCCACAGCAAAGAACGAGGCGAGAGGATGAGGAGAGGGAAATGGAGAGAGGAGCTAACGCGCTAGTTTACATAAAATCACCACACGAGAGCTATTGTGTCAGATCTGTGATTGTTAGCCAGCTCGTAATTCCGTTTTAATTGAGTCGTTGAGAAAGCCGCTCCCCGCTGTCTAGAAACAGTGAGACAGAAGTACAATAATCTCCTCAATGTCACCCATTGACGTGGCATGACTGTCGAGGAGCAACAAGGACAGGAGGAAGAGAGGCAGATAAATAGAGAGAAAGTGAGTGTGGAGGTTAAGTAAGATGGAAGGATGAAGAGACAGAAAGGGAAGAGAGAGCGGTGAGTTTTGGCTGTCAGGGTTGATTAGCGTCAGCGGCACACGGGAAGATTGATGGACACTTTGAGGAGAAGGTGTGTGAGTTGAAGGGTGGTGGAAAGGCCTCTCCGTTAGCACACATGTACTCACCTCGGAGGGAAGAAAATGTGCGCGGAGGTGTTGCATGTGTGGATGCATTGTGCGGACGAACATTATACTGCATCACAGTCGAACCTCATGATGGAGAGGGTAGGGCTCGACCCCTCCGCGTTCCCACATCAATCACAGCCTCATTCCCACTGCCAGCCTGAGAGCTCGGCTGCGACCTCTGACCCCACCCCTTCATGCACCACACGGAGGGCCAACCGGAGCAAACTTGCCCTCCAGATTCAAAGGTCAGGTACAACATATCCCCATGAAGTAGCCATCTGAGATTTACTCCATCCACAGCTTGACATGGCTGAATAATGTAGGGTGCACTGCCTGGGGAAAACAGAGGTGATAGAGATTATGTTCTGATGATCTGCACCCCGTCCTGTGAAATGAAAGATTAAATTTCAAGAGCAATTTTTTTTTCGACAATTACACACAATGCTGCTCAGGTCGGGTACCATATTGTCTTAGGTTGAAGCTGTAATTGCATTTTAGCTTTGACTGGACGGCAATGAACTTTCAGTCCATGTTTTTGTATATAGACAACTTGCAAGCACCTCAACCTCCAGCAGTTATCCAATCATAGCTTAGCCATAACCGTAATGTAGCATATTATGTCTGCCAAGTTTTGGATTGGGTGTTTGCTCTAACGTAAGTTGCAATCGTTAGCATGTCCGGCTAACTAGCTTTCAGTACAGTAGTAACCATCATTACTTCCAAACAGGTGCGGCATTGTGGGTAGGCCTAACGGGCCTTGGCCCATCCACTCGTACAACTAGCCCATCCTAAATGAATGGGAGAACATGTATTTTTCTTAACTTTTATTTTGAATTATTAAAATTAACATTTACATACACACTAAAGACTAAAAAAAAGGTTCCCTTTCTAAAAAAAAGTAAAAGAAAACATTTATTATGTTACTATCATGTGTGAAGTCTGGACCAATCACAACAGGCCATTGACATTATGTTTTTTTTCGCCCAGAATAGAATTAAATAAAATCAAAATGTCAGTGTTCTAAATGAATGAATGTATTGTTCTACACAATCTACAGCAAACAATAAACACAGGATACTTCGTTTCATTTTCGCAATATACCTTGTAATACTGTAAATACAAACTGTCGTAGGTCAATAATGCCTTATTTCGGCATTTAAATGTTTAAGAAAAGATTGTCATAATCAACCAAACATGCTAGTCGCCTTTCACAGCATGATATCAGTCATTTCTGTTTTAGCGAGACTACCAGTTGGGAACCGTCAAAGGAAGGCAAAACTGTATTATTTTCTGTAATTAAAAGACCCAGCCAAAATGATCTTGACTACCACACCCACTGTATAGTATTTAGCCAATGTGAGGATGCCGATCCTGGGTAATATCAGAGTTTAAGGTAACAGCAGCTCTGTCCTGCTCTTTATTGGATTAGGAGAAGGTTACACTTAGGCAACCCCAACCAACGTTACCCAAGCTAGCAACACACCGGTTAGTCCTCATCCTGAAAGCCTTGCTCTTGTAATGTTAAAAGTGAAAACTTCAGCCAAACAGAATAAGAAACAGGTTTATTGGCAAGTGGGTTTTCACATAGGCTACAAGGAATTTCCATTGGTATTTTGGTGCATAAAAAAATCTGGGTACAAAAGTCAAGAATCAAGAACATAAAATAGAAATTTATAATAGTAAATATATTTGTTTTTAAAATGAAAACAGTTGTACAGTGTTTAAAAACAAGATGGTTGAGGGTGTAAAATAATAATCCAAAGATTTGCGTTAATGTAATGCATCAAGTTAGGCGTTAATGTAATGTATAGTGTCCACGGTTCAAGTAAGATAAGAGTTAGTGTCGGTTGTGGTCCCGGCTTGTTGATGAGGCCAGCAGCAGTTGGGAAGAAACTGTTCTTGTGGCGTGAGGCCTCTTGCCTGAGGGGAGTGTTTTAAAGAGTTTCTGTCCGGGGAGGGAGGGGTCAGTCATAATCTTCCCCTGCTCATCTCAAGGTGCTGGAGGTGTTCAGGTCCTGGAGGGATGGCAGATTGCAGCCAATCACCTTCTCAGCGGAGCGCATTATACGCTGCAGTTTGCCCTTGTCCTTGGCAGTGGCAGCAGCGTACCAGAAGGTGAGGATGGACTCAATGATGGGGGTGTAAAAGTGCACCATCGTAGGCTTTGGCAGGTTGAACTTCTTCGGCTGCCGCAAGAAGTACATCCTCTGCTGTGCTTTCTTGGTGAGGGGGCTAATTGCTTCAAGCTCAGCCCAAGAAGCAGAAGGACTCCACAGTGTTGACTGGGGACGTCACACAAGTTGATGGGGGTATGGGGCTGTGATCTTTCTGAAATCCACATCCATCTCCACTGTCTTTAGAGCTCCAAGTTGTTGACCCACCATGGGTCTCATTTATAAAACAGTGCGTAGGATCCTTACTGAAAGTGTATAAGTGCACAAAAGGCAAAAATGGCATGCGCCACAAAAATTGGACTTAAAAAAAACGTGCAGTCCACCTGGAAATGTGTGCACGTGGATCAGCCTGGTCAATGCAAAGCACCTCATGCATATTGATGCATATGAGCCTGCTGGTCAATGGTTCTTTCTTTGCGGTGAATAATGGCAACTACCCAGAGGAAGACGAAGAAAAGGAACTTCTCTGACAGAAATATAGTTGCTTGTGAGTAAGATGGAGGCCAGAAGGGACATATTGTTTGGTAGCCACTGCAGCGGGGTCACAAATAAAAGAGTGGGAACATGTTGCTGCTGCTGTTAATGCAGGGAGTGCGACAGACAGGACAGTGCCTGAAATTTAAAAAAAATTGTCAGATCTGAAGTTGGAGGCAAAAAAAAAAATTGCAACCCACCGTCAGAGTCTTAAGAGGTAGGTAGCAAGGAGGTTCCCGGTGAGGAGGTTCCCGGTGAGGAGGTTCCCGGCGAGGGGCTGTAGCCGCAGGGCATCCAGCCATCCCCAGCACGTATGTTCCATGCGCATGGCACGCGCAGGAATGAGAGGAAGGCCAATCCTCTGTGCCATATTGTGCAGAACGCCACGCGCCCTGATTATCTTGCAGACTATTGCAGACTATTACTTTTGGTCGGTATAAAGATTTGCCACCTGAGGCATCTAAAGGCCGATGGCACGATCTACAACTGCCCATGCACGAGCATCATTGTAGCGCATTTCCTCTGCGTTCTGCAGGTTTGGAAATGGGGTGAGGAGCCAGCGAGGAGTGGCAACCAAGGGGACTTGGAGGCAAGATTCACAATCAAAACAAACAAAACAAAAAACATGTCTTGTGGAATAGAGCAGAGAGAAGGATGAGTTTGTGGTCACCTCTATGGGAACCACTCTTTTGTCCAAAGGTAAGGGAGATCCGTTTGGTTTGCCTGCAACAATTAACTTCTTGCCAGCCTTTTGGTGGAAGCCAGGGTGCTGTTACCTGCTCGGTCCTCCGCTCACACTGTCTGCTGCTTCTGCTGGGAAGATGGGTGAACAAACGCCTCCCCTGATTACCTGATGGGCTCCAGGTGTGACCAATGCCATGTGCCAAGTGGCTGCAACACATCAACTGGATAGAACATTCCCTCTATCACCTCCCACAACCTGAGTGTGGGGATCTGCCCCCTGTGCTGGATTGGCTCCTTTTCCCTGGTTTGCCACAGTAGCCACTGTCACCTGCAGGTTATAACCAAGAGTAATTATACATCAGGGTTGAATGGTTAGGATTCTACAATACGTTGTTTATTAACTTACCAAGAAGCCAGCCATCAAGTACAGCGCCTGCCTGTATTCTGTTCCCTACACTGCTATGAGTCATGTGTTGAGCCAGGCCATTGTGCCACCACATTTGTACGGACCATGTTGGAGTCACATATGACTTGGACATTATTCGAATGCACATGCTTTTGATTAACATAGACAATTTGTTTTCATGTGTTATAGCAATATGAGTGCAATCAATTGGGCTAGTTACATTTGGGAAACCAAAACATTGCTGCAAACTGCCTTCAATGTTGGCCTGTTCTCCCACAGTGTAAGGAAACCTGACTAGTCATATTGATAATGCCATCCAAGATGGCAGGCATTATTGCACTCAGGTATGGATGCGATATCCCAGACCTAATGATATTTAACATAATTGTATTATTCCCAAAAGGGGTTTTAGGCAGAAGGGTAATCAAAATCAGATCAACCTGTCGACTAATTCCCGCTGGTAGAAGCCAGTTGCCAGAAACCCCAGAGTGGTCAGTACCTGTATGTGTACCGGGATGGCGCTGTTCCATCTGCTTGGTCTGTCAAAAAGCTGGACCGAGTTCAGCACATAGATCCAAGAGCATGGCTCTAGGGAATCTAAATCGGCTTATAAAGCCAGTCATCATCATGGGCCAGGAAATCTTCATGGTCCCTAAACACTTGTTTCTTCCTAATCCTCCCGTTCACATAGTCCTCTGGCAGTGCCAGTGCATCCATCATGCAGCGTTACGCACAAGTGTCCCCGCGTTATTTATATGTTTACAGCAATCAGACTGATTGCTTCACACCTTGCCAAAATGATCGTGTTAACCCCCAACCTGGGTATCATTTGAAAATGGAAGTTTGATAGTTGAACAAAATGTATTCATTTAAAGGTCTAGTGTGTAGGATCTGGCGGTATCTAGCGGAGAGGTGAGGAGATTACAACCAACTGAAGCCTCTCCCGTGTGCCAAGCGTGTTGGAGTGCTACGGTGGCTTACGCAAAAACGTGAATGTTTGAAATGTTTGGAGCAGAGCCATTGGGGAGAGTGTGTGTGTGTATGTGGGAAGTGACTGGTGAAGCGAGAGAGAGAGTGGCGGTGACGGGAGCGAGTAACATTATCGACTCCGGCCATATAGGAAAGGTTAACAGTGTTCAACATTACAACATCAACATAATCCGGATGTGGGGAAGATTTGCGCCATGAAAGCTGAGTTTGTGTGGCGCACAGAGCACACTGGAGACACAGTCTGATTGTTGCATCGGTAGTTGTTTTCACTTTGTCTATGTATACTTTCTGTCCCTATCAAATAAACCATAAATAAAGCGATTTTACACTCAAAAAATGAAAACAAAAATCGTACTTGGTGATATATGCACGGTATTAAGAGGGGTACCTCTACGCAACGGTAGAGAGTTTGAAGCGTAGGGCCACTGACCAAGCATCGGTGTTTGCAAAACGTTCTCATCCCAACTCCTCACATACCTCAGCTTTTCACGCCCTTTGGCGTCACTTTAGGATTAGGCAACAAAACCACTATAGCTAGGTTTCGGAAAGAACTACATGGTTGAGCTTAAAACTACTAAGTTTTTACAGTGAAAATGACACTGAACATTGTGAACACGGGACACGAACGAACAGCTGATTGTAACGTGACACACGGGACATGAACAGCGGTCTCCTGGATGAAAGCCCTGTGTTTGTTGGACCCATCCACCTCACTTCCCACCCGCCCCGTGTGTGTCTTTTCGCTCTTTAAACTACGTCACCACACTCCCGGCGCACTTTATCGGAGCATTTACTATTACCGCGGATGGGTTTACATTGTAGTTAATGGAACGTGTGGTGCGTTTCATACTGGCACTAAAGGGTGCTTTGTGCAGAGGTACCGAATGCTGACGGCCGTGACAAAATCTGGGTATTTAATGCCCTGGGAATGAAAACGGGCTGGTATCCGACGCGTTGGGAGTGAGAATGTGTTGACTTGTGGGGAGCCAGTGCTCATGGTCTCATGTAAGCATGCTGCATGCCATTATTTAAAAAAAAATATTAAGAAATGGGATAAGTAAAATGACCACTATTTTTGTAACCGTGTGCATGTGTGCCGTCCTAGAATACAAAGGTTGTCAGCAGCTGTAACTAAGGGGGACGGGGCGTAGCGAACAGTGAAATACCCATCTCCCAACTTATTTTGATTACTCGCCCCTGCTGTTTTCCAATTCCCACACATTCTTCTGTTCCAAATATGCTGCCCTCAGAGGAACCTCTTTCCTTCCTCTCACAACTTCCTGTCCCTGTGTCTATAATCTGTCACCTGCGGTATGAAACTTCGTCTTCACTCATGATACTTTACACTTTTCAACTCCTCTCTTCCTCCCCGCGTTTCCTGTCATTGGTCCTTTATTCCACTTCTCACCTCTCTGCTCTTTTTTCGTCTCGGCTCTATCACAGCCTTACCTTCACACCCGACAGGGTTTTGATATTTTCTTTTCCCTTTTTCTCTTTGCTACAACCTTTTCCTTTTTACTCTTTTTTCTCACTTGTAATGTCCCTGGTTTGATGCCCCGTAACCCAGGCTTTGGAAAAAGTGAGATGAGCAAGTGAGGTGCAGAGAAACAACAGCACCAGGATGCATCCGGCAAAGGGAGCCCTCTCAGAGTTCCATTACAGTACTCTGGACTGTGTGTGTGTGTGTGTGTGTTTGCACATGTCTTCATCTGAACAATGTGTGTGTTTGTGGGTCTCTGCATGTGGGCAAGCTTGTGTGCTTGGAATTATGGTTGCCCTTGAGATAGAAGTCAACCTTTGAAGCTGCAAACTGCCTCCATAAGCACCTCTAAAGTGGCTAAAAAGAACTGTTTGGCAAACTATTTCCACAGTACTGACAGAGAGTAAACCTAGATAAAAATGTTTGTGTGCTTTTTAAGCTGAGATGACATCTGTGGTTTTGGGTGCAAGAACTATAGCTTGTGCTGGTGGATTATTGGAGCTCTACATCGTATATATATCTATTAGGGCTGTCAATCGATTAAAATATCTAATCAAATGATTATCCAAAGTTAATCCTGATTAATTGCACATTTTTTATTTGTTCAAAATGTACCTTAAAGGGAGATTTGTCAAGAAATGAATACTCTTATCAACATGGGAGTGGGCAAATATGCTTCCTTTATGTAAATGTATGTATATATTTATTAATGGTATCAATTAACAACACAAAACAATTACCAGAAACCCTCACAGGTACTGCATTTAGCATAAAGAAATATGCTCAAATCATAACATGGCAAACTCAAGCCCAACAGCAACAACAGCTGTCAGTGTGTCAGTGGGCTGACTTGACTATGACTTGCCCCAAAGTGCATGTGATTATCATAAAGTGGGCATGTATGTAAAGGGGAGACTCGTGGGTACCCATAGAACCCATTTTCAGGTCAAGGGACCTCTTTGAAAATGGCCATGCCAGTTTTTTTGCATAAGTTTGGAGCCTTATTTAGCCTCCTTCACGACAAGCTAGTATGACATGGTAGGTACCAATGGATTCCTTAAGTTTTTTATTTTGATATGATGCCATGAGGATTCACTCTAGCTTTAAAACTGAGCCCGCTACAACCTAAAAATTGCAAGTTGCATTAGCGTGTTATTGCATTAACTTTGACAGCCCTAATATGTATCTACTTCCCAGATTGTGTTTAATTACACTTTTGAGTTTTGCAGCATTAATGTAGAAATTTAGATTTAGGAAAGAGTGCTGTAAAATTGCTGAAATGTTCAATAATTAAAAATAGCAACTTTTTGAGGGGGTCAATACTCCCACATCCTTTTTTCATGACGATGACCACTTCTTTGAACTCAGCGAAAAGGACTAGCTTTCCATGAGTTTCGAAGCTTGCTTCTGTTTTTTACACTCAGGGGTTAGAGATCATCGCAGCTTTTTTCTTTGGTCATTTCTGTCCAAACTTTAGCTATAGTCAGTCGAAATTGTATCTTGGGACCTCAGATACACTGGCCATCTCTACATAGAGAGAGCACTTCCAAGTGACAGACAGGCAAAAGGAGAAAGAGGAAATTGATCAACCACCTGGACGTCTCTGAAAAGCTCCCTTTGAATTCTTCAGGTATCATTTTGGTCTCTTCACCTCTCTAGAATACATTGGCCTCTTCGGTTACCTGCTCTTATTTCGAATGGAGGCTAGTGTTTGGTCTGTCATAAAGGTAGGTGTCCCTGAGGTGTCTCAGACAATTCACTGTTCTTTTCTCCTCAGTAGAAATGAAGGCACAGCAGGTACTGTTGAGAGAGTCAAATAAATTAAGATGTATTTATATAAGAAATAAAAAGTAGGACAAAAGTAAGTCTTTAGACAACCTGTTCTGGGTTGACCTGCAGATACAACCTGTTTTCACGAAAAGGTGTACAAATGCCACAATAATGCACAAAGCATGTCTTTCTTGATATCCGCGTGTCTTTTGTACGCCATTTATCCTGTACTGAAAGCAATGTGAACCCATCCGCATTGTTGACCGGTGTTTTTTTTGGTAAGTTACAATAGCGCCGTTTGTCATGTGACGATTGTTACATGTTTTTTATTGATGTTTGGGACGTGTTTTCTGTAGTTGTGTTACGTTGTTTCCGTACGTGTTTTACCTAGTTTACACACTTATTTTAAACCCAACCATGAACAACAATTACAATGCAGCATAGAATACTGGGGGATTCTGCCCCTATTATGATTGGCAGAGTAAATGCCACAAAGATGGTATCTCTACCAACATTTTTATATCTCTTTCAAAATTTGCCAATATGGATCTCAGCAGATTTTTTTAAGACGCTAGAGACAATTATTTTAGATTTTATTTGGGGTTATAAAAAACACAGACTATACAAAAAAACATTTATTCAGGCCCACTTTGGATGGTGGTCTGGGTCTTCTAGTATTTAAAGATTACTACTGGGCAGCCAATGCTAGGGCACTGGCATACTGGCAATGGGGTTCTCCAGACCATGAATCGCTCAATTCTTCCACCCTCTGGCTAAAACTGGAGCTTATATCTTTAATAAAACCATATGCCTCATAATCCTCCTTACTCTGCACTAATCTTGCATCTGCTATTAAATCAGAATTTTTAGTGAATTTCTGACAACAAAACTATGACTTGCTTAGTCAAATTAAACATATCTACAAAGTCCCTAGTATTTTGATATATACACCATTTTGCAACAACCATGCCTTTACGCCAGCATTGCTGGACAATACATTTGCGGTATGGTGTGTAAAAGGGCTGAAGTGCATAATGGACTTTTATTTAGTTATATGCAATTTAGGCACTTAGTGAGGGAAAACTTTCCCAATTTTGAGTCAACTTGTGAGAGACACACTTTTTTAGAATTGCTTTCTCTTTCACCAGAGTGTAAGAAGCGTATCTCCAAATTTGTGAACTATTTCTCTAAAGATTCTGTATCTGCTAACTGTAATAAGAAGGCTTTTGAAAAGGGAAACCAATGCTGTGTTGCCTGATAAACTATGGATGACTGCACTCTCCCGTATTCATAGTTGTTCAATAAATAGCAGACATAGGTTAATTCAGTTCAATGTGACTCACCGTTTTCATTATTCTAAAGTCATGTTATATAGATTTTAACCCTCTGTGTCGCCAATTTGTGATAATGATGGTACATTGCTGCATTTATTTTGGGACTGTCCATTAATTTATCAGTTTTGGTCAAGAATTTTTCTCTTTTTATCAAAGGACTCTTTCTTCTGACAGAGACTTGGCTCTTTTTTGGATCCTCAGAGGACTCCTCAATTCTCCCTTCACATATTCAAACAGCTCTGTTGATGGGCATGGTATTAGCAAAAAAAACTTATTCTCAAAGACTGGAAGACACCAACTCCACCATGCTTCAGAAACCAGTTGCATGAATTGGTCTCAGTTATCCACATGGAGAAATTGTGAGCTAATAATTTAAAATGTCAACATAAATATGAAGAATCTTTGGGCTCCTTTCTGCAACATTTGAACTCAGTTTGACAGCATTTGTATTCATATATTGATCGTTTTGTTTTTCCTTTTCTTTGTTCTGTTTTGTGAATACTCCCATTATGGACAGCTTGCATTAAACAATCACATGTGGATGATACTGTATGTAATGAAATGTAGCTTTTCTTTTGTCCTTGACATGCGGTTTAGATAATTGTCTCTCAGTTATTTGTACCACTCCTCACCGGGTGTAAATGTGTGTGGGTGTGTGAGTGTAGGTGTGTGAATTTTCAGGTTGGGTTACGGGTTTTGATTTTTGTTTGGTTTATATGTTCTCATTAAAATTTGTCAATAAAAATAATACAGAAAAATAAAGAAGGTGCCTGCCCTTTTCCAAACAGTTTCCAATGACGGCTTCACAGATTGTTCTATGTAACAAACCATCTGGCGAGTTAGATTTTGTTACCCTCGGCTCTATTTAAAACTGTATCCTAAGCGTTTTGTAAGCTGTTGGGCCTTACTGTCTTTAAGGCAAGGTCTACTGGCATTATCTATATTTCTGTGTTAGCCGCAGAGAACAACAACCTTGCAATATTCAGATGATATAAATATCCTTAAAATCTGACACAGGAGTGAACCCTGGTTAAAGCCAATATAAGCGCAGAGGCCTGCTTTCTTATCTTGTTGCTTTCGTTGTAGTACTGCTTCCTGCTCCATGAGAGTCTGAACTTTAGGTGCTGAGAACAAAAGTATTTGTTCCTTTTACTCTGGAGGTTGTATAACTGCTGATACACAGTAATGCTTCTTCATCCTCTCTATCTGTCTCTCCCGCTCTCTCCCTCCCTCTGTATATATCTCTCTCCCTCGTGGTTGGAGTTTGACCTGAGGGTTTTCTCTTTGCAGCATGCTGAGGTTCTGATTGGAAGCCAGGATAACTCCAGCCCTCCCACCGTCATTTCGTGCTGAAATCAGGCGGATTGACACTGAGAGGGTCATCCTTGTGTATTTGTAACTGTATGTGTGTGTTTCTGTCTGTACAGTTGTGTGAATACCTATGGAACTCTCCTTTACAGAAGGCATACACAGACATAAATATACTCGCAAAAGCACATACAGGTCACTTAAATGGAGAAATTCCAGTCTTGAAATTGTGTAAATTGTGATTAGCAATCTTCGTCGTTCAGCACATTCCAGGAGTTATATGATTTAGTCTTTCCATCAAACAGATAAAGCTACAGTTGCCAATTCCACTTTCCCAAATACCTTGCCACGAGCACATTAGAACATGCCTGAGATTGTGGCATTTAATACTAGTACAGTGGGTAGAGGCAACAATGATAACACTAAGTATAACAAAAAAAAGTAGTGAGCACTGAGCTTAAAATTTGTTGCCTCCATTTCATTTTACAGCCTTTTTAGATTGTCTTTTGCTTTGTGCGCTTTTCTGATTTCTGCACATGAGAAGTTTCAAAAAATATTTTCTGCTTTCGTCAACTGTCTTTATGATGTTTTTGTAAGACCCACTTTTCCCCACTTTATCTAACATGAATAATGTACAGTAATAGGAGCAAAGTCAAGATGTGAGCGTTGCACGTATTTATATGTGTTCAGGCAGGTCTCATACACTGTTCGTAACTATACCTACGACAAGTAATGCACTGTAATTTGTGTATATCCCACAAAATCAATTTGTGTGTAATTAACGTAATCGTGAACCAGGAAATATAAATAGCGGCAAACGCCCAGCCAAAAATCACCAAATTCTGCCCAGGAGACCGGTATTCGTGTCTCGTGTAAAACCAGTAGTCAACGTCGATTTATATGTCACGTACTTAGGAAACACCACTTCCAGAGTTATTTTAGGCCAAACCAGGATTTTTTCCTATGCCTACCTGAGTAGTTTTCTTCCCTAAACCTAACTAAGAAGTTTTGTTGCGTAATCTGTACCAAGTTGATCTTTTCCTAAACCTAACCAAGTAGTTTTGTTGCCTAATCCTAACCAAGTCGATATTTTCCTAAACCTAACCAAGTCGATCTTTTCCTAAACCTAACAAAGTAGTTTTGTTGCCTAATCCTAACTATTGTTTTCTGGTGTACAGAGGCTATTGTTATTGGAGAGCTATTATAATGCTTTACATTAATGCAAAATGATGTGATGGTTGAGGCAAGCAGATAGAAATGCAGATGTAGCAAATAATCACATGGCAGCTCAGTATCTATTTCTTGTCACCGTCTGTAATAGTTATGGCAGCCATTTCCCTCTCTTTTTTGAGAAGTCTAAGCGTTGTATGATGTAATTTTCCTTTAAGCACTCACAGATTAAAGTTGTACCTTTTCTCCGCTGCCACTCAAACGTCAACTCAGCCAACAGGAGTTATACGACACCACAATAACGAGTTCCCATTGTGTTTCCTTGATAGCTTCCATTGTCTACCTTTCCCCTTTTCATCAGAAGGAAGGAACCAAGGGAGACGAGGAAAGCAAAGGAATAAAAATGGATGGGGGGGCTCATTACAGTTTAGGGGATTGCTGTCTTTCTATCTGTCTCTCTCTATCCCTTGATTTTTAAATCCCTCACGCTTGCCCTCGTCCAGCCCCCCCTTCTTGTTAGCAGGACAGGCTTTGTATTACATTGACAAGTCGACACATGTGCGCGCGGGTGTATGCACGTTAGAAAAAGAGAACAAAAATGTGCGCGATCTTACAATATCACACGTGTGCAGGGGGAGCCATCTTCCCAAACTGGCCCTGATAGCTCCCCTCATTCCAAAAGCAATCAGGGACACTGTGGCTTCCTCCCTGTCTCTCAATCACTCCCTCCATCACTGATGTAATTTGTCATTAGCAGGACGAAGAAACTTTTAATTGAGTCTCAACTGTTTGGGAGCAGATGACAACTCCTTCCTCATCTCATTTTGTGTGTTTTTGTTTGCTTTGTTTTTGTTTTGGTATAAAAGAATAACCTTTGTTTTTCTTCATATTTGATTATCCCTTCGTGGTTGTGCACGTGCGTGTGTGCGTGTGTGTGTGTGTGTGTGTGTGTTCGTTATGCCCAAATGTGAATCCATGCGTGCACACTTGTTTTCAGAGTTGAGAATCTCCGGCTGCTTGTCCTGTTTTGACCTCTCCAATTAATTTCACCATTAAAGCCAGATCTCAAGGTGAATTGCAGAGATTCACAAAAAGGTCAGTGCACCGCATTTATGTATATTCAACAAAATTTTAATTAAGCAACAGTCATTAAAAATGCACATGGTGTGGTAGCTGCTCAGGGGGGTTGAGTGTGGGTTGAGAATGGCATAAAACATTTACTGTTTAAAGCCATCTGAGCGGAAGTAATTTATTGTCAGTCGCAATCATGAGCAGCAGCTAGAAGTACCTAGTGGGAAATGTGGGAAAAAGGCACTGTTTGCATGGAAATGTCACATATATGTGAAAGAACATGAATCATTGATCGTGCTCACTTATTATGCTCTGTAAGAAATTATTAAGTACTAGTTAACGGCTAAAAACAAGAGCTGAAATTAGGCTCCAATTTGACATTTTTCTTTTAAGTTTCCCTTTGTTTGGTCTGGACATAAGTAAGTCTTAATCATGAAAACATGAGCCCACATGACACATCAATGAAAGCAGCTGCATTTGATCATGTTTCTGTTTTAAGTGCCAGTTGGCCGAGGGCGCTATAGGCAGAACTAGGCCTTTGTAACATACATATAGTTAACCTAGAATTTAGATCATAATTAACTTTGTCAGTTTGTCATCTTGCCATGCTGGCTTCCTCGTTGTGTGTTGATGTGTGTTTGGTGTTATGTTGTAATGTAGTCCTAAAGCATTATGGGGAAATGCCCTGTAGCCAGTTTTGTGGGTCGTGTCTAGAAGGTAAAGTGCAAGTTGCGAAACTCTCGCAAGATAGTTAAGGTTAGACATCGAACTCCATTAGTTACAGTTGGGCATTGACCTCAAATGTCTAAGGTTAGGATAGGTTGTCGGGCAGCAAGTCTCGCGAATGTTTTTGCAAGTTTTCGCAATGTGACACAACCAGTTTTGTGAAAGAAGGCCTTTTAAGCAGCCAGTTCGCACGAAAAGGCGTATAAATGCCACGATAATGTGCAAGGTGTTTAGCGTGCAATAAGTACGCCTTTCTTGATTTTCTGCATGTTATTTGTCTGCCATATATCCTGTGCTGACGGCAATGTAAACGCATCCGCGTATAAATGCTACGGTAAGAGTTAGTGATGTACTATAAAAAGTGAGAAAGACCACTTATGGTGGGCGGGTGGTTGGGGAGATGGATGGGTCCAACAAACCCCAGACCTTTAACCAGGAGACCTGTGTTCGAGACCATTGTTGATCGTGTTTTGTTTTATAAGTTACGTTATTATATATACGCTATTATAAATTATATATAATCCCCATGTTTTTTTATTGACGTTTGTGATGTGTTTTTCGTAACTGGGTTATGTTGTTTCCGTACATATTTTATTTAGTTTCCGTAATTATTTCAAGCCCAACCATGACGTTTTCCCTTACCCTAACTAAGTGGTTTTCTTGCCTAAACCTAACTGCGGACGTTTGCGTGGCATACAAATGACACCCAAAAAGGCTGAAATGTGTACTTATGACACGTATAACGTTGTGTTATTTCTACGCCTTCCTGTGAGACCGGGTTGTTTCACGTAACCTGACCCGCCAGATGGTTTGTTACACAGAACCATCTGAGAAGCCATCATTGGAAACTGTTTGGAAAAGGGCAGGCACTTTCCCAAAATACATGGAAAGTCAATCTGTCAATCAAACTCTCTCGCTCGGGAAAAGAGCAAAATCATCTTTGCCATCGAGAAAAGCCTTCAGTGCCGTTCTTTGCCCTTCTTTCAGTGAAGAAACAAGTTCTGATGTAACTGATGCTATTGCAGCATCTACGTTGTTCTCTTCAGGAACCACCATTGTTGTTTAGAACTAACAGTAGCCTCTCCGTGTCACCTCAGACACACATCTAAGCCATGCCTGTAGCTGCCAGTAGCTCCTCACAGGACCCTGATTGGTGCGTGATCTGGCTTGCCGGACACAAACTCATTACTTGCTGCCGTGCAAGGTAACTTTTCACTCACAGTCTCATAAAATGCATGTCATTATTTTTTTGTATTGTGACATGTATTGTTATAATTTTCATTCGGAGCCAGTTGTATCGCTACATTGCTGAAGTCCATTAAAAGTATAATAACCAAAAGACCAATTATGTAGCTGCTGTTTATGTGATGTATCCAAAACAAACCGAGCAGCTGATGATGTTAGTGTATCAACACAAATACTGAAGTGAAAGAAAACATACGAGGAATGAAAACAACATACATTATGGATCTCTGCTGATGCACCTTCTGCTATATAAACACTCATAACAGGTTTGAAAGATTTGATAAGTAGGCACAAAGTGCTGCATGATACTAAAAGCGAGCAGGTAAAAGGGAAGAGAAAAAGCAATGAAAATTGAGGTGGCTCAGAGCACAGGAGGAGGTGTATTCAAAGGTTTCACTTGTTTTCTTCTGAGAAAAATGCCACTAAACACTGGGATAATCTCTCACCTTACAGATGTCCATGAAAGAGGAAGATGGTAACCTGCTGCCTCCGGCTGTGGCCTGCCAAACTGTTGCAAGTAACATTTGGTCTTTGATACTAATGATCGTAGTGCTATACTGTAGATGTAGACAGTCATTTTGAGACTCCAGCGTGTACTTCACTTTACCATTGCGTTCTTTGCCTTTCTCTGCAGGCGGATTTTGAAGGCCCTCTCTGCAGTAAAAGTCTCTGTCCATGTCAGCAAAAAGCTTCGTCAGGTCCTCAGATATTTGCTGGCGCATGGAGGAAGTTTTTTGGACTTGGTCCCTGGTGGTCGATGAGGAGACAAAGCACAACACCTGCCATTGGTGAGATCCTGCTGGGATATCAGTTTGAGTGATCAGGCACAGCGTAATTCTTTCCCACCACCCTGAAAACGTAAATGAACAATCAAACATTTTGGGAAATTTGGGGGCTTGAGGGCTGTTGTTTTCCCTCAAAAGCACAGTAACATGGGATATGTATAGAATGTGTTCAGCGTAGCTTAGCATGAAGACTAAAACAGCAGGACATTGTTAGTATAGCTCCCTCAAAAGTAAAAAAAATATGCCTTCCAACAATTACAAAGCTGTCATTTTCAAAGCTGTGTGAAGTAACACACTTCACACATTTCAAGAGTCTAAAATCTAGGTACAATTTCATACACTTTAATTACAATCTTTGTTTTCCTGGGCTGCGTGCAAATCAGGGCCTGACTCCAGTGCAGTGGCTGGTGGTAATGCACCTGAAGTTACTCAGGCAGGCTATTATCATACAATATGAAAGTATTACACTGTGATTTGTATACAACCCACTTAATCAATTTGTATATAACTCGGTTAATCAATTTGTACGTAATCCACGTAATTATGAGCCAGGAAGGGTGACGTAATATATGTAGTCAGCGTTGACTTATTTGTCACATAACTTCCGTACTTAAGTAATGCCACTTCCATAGTTATTTTAACCCAAACGTTGACTTATTTGTTACGTAACTTCCGTACTTGGGTAACGCCCTTTCCATAGTTATTTTAACCAAATGTTGACTTACTTGTTACGTAACTTCTGTACTTAAGCAACGCCACTTCCGTAGTTATTTTAACCTAAACCTCGATCTACCGCAATCTTTTCCTCAACCCAACCAAATAGTTTTGTTGCCTAAACACCACAGGGGCTTGCACAGGTGCATTGATCGCTTGTGTTGCTGGACATTTGCAGGAAAACGCACGGAAAACAACAAAATTATTTTGCGTAATACAAACCGTTGTATGAGGATACATTAACACAGGCAACTCATGTCAAATGTCAAACGAATAATAACTTTTGCATTGTAGCAGGGTTTTTTTTGTAAACAGTTCAGTTTAGCTAGGTTGCTAATAATGCTTATGCATGAACATACACAAACTTGTGGAGAACTCGCATGGATAGTCTACAAGCGAAACAAAGGTTTGAGCAATTCTCTAATAAGTCTCTAATGCTTCTTGGATGCTGTTACACATGAAGTGGCTAAGTGTAAATGGGGTATTATTTACGCATTACATCTTCTTCATTTAACACATGCAGAAAGTAAAATAGTGACTAGTTTAGGGGCAGTTACACAATGGTCTTTTCAGTTGGCTGATGATCCCGGTCTTCTCTGTGTTCCTGGTTGGTGCTGGATGTTCATTATTCATCAAAGACAGCACATCACTGATGGTGCCATGAAGTAGAGCGCTGAATCGGAAGCAGGTTCACACAGAACACAAATGTTGTAGGGGCAATACTGTTTGCCTTTGGATGATATATAATTACTGATTGGCTATTATTTATTAATAGGTTATGAATTGGCAAATTGCCATAACATTCACAGGTTATATTATATGTGAAAAGCTTATTTCTGTCTTTCTCTCTGTCAGATTCTCTCTATTTCAGTCTCAGGCATGCTGCACTGTATGTGAAGTATGTGTGCATACAATTACATTATAGGTCACTTGTTCTTGTGTGACAGCTGTGTGACCCCGCCGGCATTATCACACCGAGATTGCCACTGTTGATGACAGCTTAAATCATCAGATCCCCGATGAAAACAGCTAATTGTGCTGTTCAGAACAAATCATTTGTATCAAATCCCACTGGCTTACTACACGACTTAGGCAATGACACCTCGTGCATCAAGCGAGCTTTGATTTTTCTCAGTACCTGTGTAGTTATTGTAACTCCGAGCAAATTCAATCAATTCTCCCTCGTTGCTGCGTGAATTGATGGCTCTTTAATATCCACATTTCCCATTTACCTCACAGCTTCAAACATGCAAGTAAAGGAAAACAGATGCACACAGGAAAATACACAAAGCCACAAGCAGACAGACCACACACACACTCCCTTGGGATTCCATTAAAAGTCATATTTTTGTTGGATTGTATGCCTGATTGTTACAGCAGCTCAGCCTAAGAAGTACACCGAAAATTGCAAGCAAGATAGAGGACAGAAGGTAGCTATAGGAGGTAGGAAATAGCTCGCTGCGTGTGTGTGTTTGTGTCTGCGTGTGAGAGCGTGCATGCCTCGATAATGGTATTTCTGGATATATCCCAAGTTATTACTGTAAATCAGGCGGGCTTTCAAGACCTTTAACACAAAGTAACAGTCCCTAACAGCAGCCCCAGGCTGCCATATAGAAATTACATGAATATGGATTAGAGAGAAAAATGGGATGGAGGGGAATGAGGGATAGATGGAAGAATCGAGTGAGGAAGAGGAAGAGAGAGACGGAGGAAGACAGAGAATTATTAGGATAGAGAGGGAGATGGTGCGGACAGTGAGAGAAAAATGCAGCGGAATGAGGATGGACAGACTGAAGGGTGGAGGGAGGTTAAATCGGAGAGTGGTGTTTGATAGAGGTGTAACAGCATGAGGTGGGTAAGAGGGCCGGGTAGAGAATGTGTAGGTGAAAGGGTAAGCCGGGGCCAACGTTTGGAATGGAAGTGATGGAAAAATGGGGGGTAAAAAAAAGAAAAGAAGAGCAATTTCACATTAAGGGTCTTTCACCACAAGTGCACCACTTCCACCCCTGGCCCTCTGGCTGAGGCTCACAACAGTCTGCACTCATATGCAAACCAGGGAAATTTATGGAAATGACTGGTCCAGTGTGGACTTAAAAATAGGATTGGCTCTCCAGTGTGCTCATGAATCATGCATCCTTTTTCAAGTCACAGACTTTAACTAATGGGTCATTGTGAAGAAAGGACCCTCATTTGGCACTGCGCTATAGATTATGATTATTTCAAAAGCATGTGGTGGCCTTAACATAGGAAAACAGAATTCTACAAGGCCAACATCTACAGGTAATCTATGCATTTTATGGAATTTAAACGTGCTGCACTTAAAGGAATAGTTCAACATTTTGGGAAATGTGCTTATTTGCTTTCTTTCTCACACATATTATGTAAAACATATGCGTCAAGCTGTAGTCAGGAAATGTAGGTTTTTCATGTGTCTTTTTAGTCACCCTGGCAGCAGGATACTCAGTTGGTCCACCACTCTGGTCCAAAATAAAATATCTCAACATTTATTGGATGGATTGTCATGAAATTTTGCACTTTTCATCTAGCGCCATCACCAGCATCAACAAAAATTCAAAAATCATGTGCCACCACTGCAGAAACAATTAAACGTGCTTAGGTTTAGGAAAGAAAAAATCATGGTTTGAGTTAAAAGAACTATATTTATTACGTAGCTTCTATAGCCTATGTCATTTTAAAACAACTTAACATTGGCTTTTGGTTTCACACTGGACAGAAAAACAGTCTCCTGGGTGAAAGTCCCATGTTTGACCCATCCGTCTACCCTGACCTCTTCCCTATGCAGAGTTTGACCCAAACATATTTCTGTTGAACCTGGGAATTTGTATGTTCACCATGACAAAGTATCCTGATTGAAGTGTCCTGATTGACTTTCCGTTGGCATTGTTCTTGTGGTTGCAGACTCATAATTTGAACACATTACATGCCACCCCCACATAATGCACTGTTAAGAGATTGTGGTAATTTTACGTATTTCTGTGAGAGGCTGGTTTTGGTCTCTGTACAGGCATGAAAGTACGACACCTGGCAACCTCACTGTGATAACTTCGGGTAGCTGTGCACAATTACTTTGCCACAGTTCCACGACATAACTCCTACCAAGATCACAAATTGTTGTTTTTATACTTTATTCTTTAGGTACAAGATTAAACAGAAGAGGTAAAACATGTTCATTTGTGACTTTTTGAGACTGTGTTGGAAGGCTTTTTTCCAACTTTGGACAGAAACCAGGCTAGCTGTTTCCCCCTGCTTCCAGTCTTCATGCTAAGCTTAACACATCCTGACTTCAAGTCCATACTTAACACACATACATGAAATTGACATAGAGAAGCAAAGTTCAGCCCCGTCTGGTGGACCACTTTCTGGGGGACCTTATTTCACAAAAAAATATGAACTGTAGTCAACGGTGTGAGACAAACATATTTTTGATCCTTTCAAGGGCCCAAAAATCCCCTTCCTACACCGTGTCCTTACTGAATCTGTTATACGCACTTCTGTTACATCATGTAAACAAACCACACAGGCTACCTATCAGCTGTACACTTGAGATCAGACTGGAGATGTAATCACTTATCTTACACTTACACTTATATTGTGATATTTACTGGAAATGACTTTCAGCTCTCTGGCAATCTCCCTCCAGACAGCTGCCACCTTATTTAGGTTTTGTCGTGAAACGAGGAGTTATTGTATACATAACTCTTCATTTCAACTTCACCAATGGTCGCTCCTGGTCCATTGAGGCGATTTCAAGGCGAGCGACAGGAATAAATAGAAACAGCTGGGCGTCTGACAAAAGTTCAGCTCACAATGGCGTGCCACGTCACGCTGCGTCACTCACGGTCAGGACATTCCAATAAATAAGGACATGGTTCTTAAGCAGTGTTGTTAATGACTTTGTGAAGCACAAGACCTGCAGGATAAACTTCTAATGGGTGAGTCCTGGTTTGTTTTTGTCATTATGGAGTGGCATTAGGGATTTAATTGTTGATTCATATGTTGGAAAATGTGCGCCTACTGAAAGTCTATGTCTGTGATAACATTTGGCTGCTGAGTTCAGGGCAGGATGTTAAGATAGCATTGATACATTTGTCATTCTGGCTGCTGTCCGTGGTGCTGATCTAAGGCTGGTTTGCAGGATAAGAGTTGCATTGTGAGCCTCTCCATGCTGGCATAGCAATTGTCTGCTTTGTAATTGTCTGGAGTGGTCGTGTGTATGTACGTATGTGCGCATGAGTGTGCACACTTACATTTGGGGCGAGGGCCCAAGTAAAAAAAATAGCGCCGGGGCCAATCACAGTTTATGTTACGCTGCTGACTGAACAGCATATAGAAGCCCTACTGTTACCACCCGGACGGCATTACAGCTACACCAAATGTCTTTTCCCGGCGGAGGAGAGCTGCTCGCGACACCGTGGCACGGTTTGAGCAGCGCTCGCTGTACATCACAGCATCACAGCAAAGCTGTCAAGGTGTGGCGCTAACCATCGGAAATAATGGGTTTCAGAACGCAGTCTATGAAAGTCTATGAAACCCTAATTTTTCTCAAAAACATGTGTGTGCATATTCCTATAGAAGTATAAATGTTCTATGCTCAAGCCGGTATTAAAGTATCAGAGGTACAGAGGGACTACCCAACAGGCTTTGCGGTACTTTATCCGTCATCACACAGAAGAGATTTTCAATTATCCCTCCAGAATGCCAGACGTTCTTTTAATACGACTCATGTGCGCACACACATACACAGTCATGCACACAGTGCGTTCATTTTGCCCAAATTTCCTCACTCCTTTAACCCACACATCAGAGAACTTCATTTTGTGCTTAGAAGTTAAGAGTTCAAAGAGATTGAAATCCACATATGCAGTCACACACCCAAACACACACACACACACACTCACCCTGCAGATGTATTCCCACTATTACTGTGCGAGGAACACTATTAAGGAAGTGCTGTGTTTGCATCTGTTCTGAGTGTGTGTACAGCCCTGAGCGAGTCATCTATTTCAGCAACCTTCCTCTCTCCTCTAGTCAACGCAACGGAACACTCGGCGCCTCTGAACACAACTCTCCAGCCTTGAGAGGGACAGGCCCTGTAGTTCAGCATGTCTCGGTTTCTCTCTCCCTCTCATTATCTGCATTTCACACTCTCTTTAACTCGTTCTCGCAATCTGTCTGTTTTTCCTTCTGTTTTTTTTTTTTTTGTTAATCTCAATATTGTATCAATGCAAGTGTCGAGCGTGCCTTTTTCACGAGACATAAGGCGAGGGAGAAAGAGAGAGACGCTGACTGTGTGTCTGCATCCAGTGACATTTCGCCGACGGTATCACTGTAGACAGATAAGGTGTCATTTGATACAAGAGTTGCGATAACAAACTGAAACTTAATCTTGTAATTCTAGCATGTGCTTATCGTGCTCGTGGTGTGTGTGTGTGTGTGCATACATACATTTCAGAGTCTATCATCTGCTGCCGCCAGGACACACAGAGAGAAACAAAGCAAATCATCCCCACATTGTTATCCAGTGACATTGCAGAACTGTCAAGGAGCAAGTAGTGTTTCTTGGAATAGTGCAGACATGCTACATGAAACATACAAAGAGATGCTAATTTTCATCGCATATGTGCCGTCTCTTGAGTATACTGGAATATCTGTATCTAAAGCTGCTGCTGATTTCACATGTATGCATCATCATGTGTGCACATGCATGCACAGTATATACTGTATGTGTGTGTGTGTGTGTGTGTGTGTGTGTGTGTGTTATGAGAGCGCCGTGTTTTTCTGCAGTGCTACAGTGCCATCTACAGCCGGCTCTCGCTCTGGAAGCACAGAGCCGGTGGCCAAACGCGAGCAGTGGCCTTCCATTCGCTCTCACCATGGGATCAGAGAGTGTTTCCTCTGAGCGGTGTGTGTGTGTGTGTGTGTGTGTGTGTATATATCAGTGTGTGTGTGCAGGTGCTGCAGCGAGCACAAGGGACAAACCATAAAGGTGAGAGGATACAGGGGGAGGAAATAGCCTTGTGTTTGGCCGTGTATGTGTGTTCGTGTGGCTTTTCATTTCTCTGGCTGACAACTGAAATACCACACAGCTCCAGTCTCACAGACATGGCCTTTTTCTTTTCCCTTCGAGCCTTTTTTCCCCCCTCTCCTCCTCCCTTCTCTACTACTTTTGCTTCCAAACTCACCGCCGGTCCGGAAGTTTTGTTCTCCTCTCATACTTTAACATCATTCTCAGCTTTTCTACTTAAGAATGACACTCCTCCTCTCCTCTCCTCTCCTCTCCACTCTCTCTCTGAGAATCGTGCTCTCACTTTGCTCCAGCTCTTATCTTATCTGCACTGTTCGCTTGAATTATAAGATGCAGTTTCCTCCCAGACTCGCCAACATAAATACAGTTCTACCATGGAGAAAGTTCTTCACCAATCATTTGAATTCTATTCACTGCAGGGCTGTCAGTGCTTTCCAGGCATAACGTTGCACACCAGTCTGTTGGATGTGGATGTGATTCAAATTTTAGCGGGTTTAAGAGAGAACACCAGAAAGGTGATTGATGACAGTGGCAACAAGATGTATGAATAAGAATAGCATTTGGATTACTGTGCTCGGACAGAATGCTTACACATCTTCACAAGCTACTTCTCTCTCTCTCTCTCTCTCTCTCTCTCTCTCTTTATCTCTTCTATCTGTTTATTCATTCTCTCCCACAGAGACCCCGCTCTCCTCATCTTCCGCTCCCCTTCTTCCTCTCTCTTCCCGCAGTCCCTCCGCTGGGGTTAATGAATGACTTGGCAGGAGACGGTAGCTGTGGCGGTGGGGGTGCCAGTGGGGCTCGGAGAGGTGAGGAGACACTCTTCCTGTCACCTCCCAGCTACTATTCTCACTCACCAGGCTGCACTGCCACGCAGCCCTGCCAGGAACAGGATGGCACCGGCTTATTGGATTATCTGTTAGAATGACTTCCTGGTCCTGGGTAGGGTTTGCACACAGCTCCAAAACAAAGTGGATCTTCAACCACATTTGTTTGTCTCAGTGTCAGCACAGAGAGCACAGTCACAAGAGGAAATGTAACAGATGCTCACATCCACCTTAAAGGAATAGTTCACTCAAAAACAATATGAATTGTATATAGTACTCACCAACCTAGGATCGATTACAGCCCAGAAAAAGTGTTCTATCGAATGACGTTAAAGGTACAGTGTATAAGATTTACAGCAAATTCACACATTGGTTTGTGGACTACGGTTTTGAAGCCTTGAGTTCAGCATTTTGGCCATCGCCATCTTGGTTATTTGCAACTAGAAGTGACACGAAGTACAACCGAATGCTGAACAAGACATTTTTGGGCAACCAAAATGTTATAATTAACTTTCACAAACTGAAAACACATTGTGGAAGGGTTAACGTCGAATTTTGTCACGTCAGTCCCGTGAGTCGCTAGTCAGTGAAGTTAACGTCAATCACGACCTTTTCCTAACCCTACCTAAGTGGTTGTGTTGCCTAATCCTAACTTCCTGTGAAAACAGAAGTTTATTTTGAAAGAACCCACTTAGATTCAAGTAGTTTCTAAGAGACTTAGTGGCTAGTGCTCTGATTTATTTTCCACAATGTGTTGTTTACTACAAATTTAAGGCACGTCTGCATTGGCTTCACTGCTCAGACCTTGAGGTTGCCGCCTGAATTAGAGCTAATTTGCATTTCAGCAAATGTTAGCATGGTAAAACACTAAACTAAGAGATGAGTAAACATTACGAAAACTGCTACATTTCTGACATTTCCTTTTGCACGACTACTGTATTATGTTGCAGTTAATCCAGCAATAATCTATGCAGTCACTAATGCCAGACAAACAAGTCTTTCAAATATTTTACAGTACCTAAAGGGAAAGTCTCACCGCAGCGAGGCTCATTGCAAAAACTTAATAGGAAAAAGTACTGTACTTTGATGAGATTCTGAGGCAGAGATGCCAGAGAATACACTGTGATTTATTTACTAAGCAGTTTGGAGATATATATTCTTTTTTTTTCCCCAAGATACATATTACTCACTTTTGCACCTGCAATAAGCCAGTATCAGATGTGCCGACAGCCCTCTTTTCTACCTGATGAATTCTTTGAAAAGAAAACCTTCTCCAGTCTTTTGTGAATCCCACGGTGGTAGTTCATATGCTTACAGTGCTAATGGGCACAGATTTGAAAGCTATCATAATCCTTTTGAAAAAAAGTAGCAGATCACTGACTTTATAAACTGTCTCTCTCATCTGCCTGCGAGGTGTTTATGGAAGGTGTGTGTGTGTGTGTGTGTGTGTGTGTGTGTGTGTGTGTGTGTGTGTGTGTGTGTGTGTGTGTGTGTTTGTGTGCGAGGAGGTCTCAGAGATGGGCTTCAGAAAAGCACCACGTTGAGCTCGAAGCAGCCGTGGAAAAGGACTCGGGGCAAAGTCACAAACAGACAAATGAGCTGATTTGTTGGCTGATTGAGCACCGCTTGTCGATTAAATCCCTTTCAATGTTTGCTGTGCTGAAAAGCAAGAAAGACAAAAAGAAAGAGGGAAAGAAAGAAAGTGAACAACTCACAAAAAAAAGGGCATGAAAGAGCGAACTGGGAGACAGAAGGAGGCCGCCTATGAGACAAAAGCTTTTTGAAACAACACAAAGGCCTAGATGTTAGTTGTCATTTGACTTGCGGGAATTTTAGAAATGACAACCCCCCAAGTTGAAAGAGAAGGAACAAACATGGGAGGAGGGGGTGAGACGGGCTGCAGGGGAGGACTGAAATACTTTTTGGTGTGAAAAGTGGAGAATCAAGCTGAGAAGGAGGGATTGTACGTGTGTGCATGTGCGTGTGTTTATAAGTATCCCTGCGACTCCAGGATTGTGAGTAAGTCTCCGCCTATGTCACCCAGAACAACAGTTGTCATGGGAACATGGCTGTCAGAGGAACAGGCATATTTCCATCACACAGGCTTTGTTCTTTTTGTTAATGTAATACAATACCACCCCTCATCACATGAACAGACAAGTTTACTTTTGTTTCTATTTTGATAGTTGTTGTTTTTTTTGTTGTCCTCTCTTGTTTCGCCTCTTCTTCTTTTTCTTCTTCTTCTCTTCTTTTCTCTTCTTTTAATATGTACACTTTCAAGCACTTCCTTTTGGTTTGTTACACAGAACCATCTGATAAGCTTTCATTAGAAACTGTTTGGAAAAGGGCAGGCACTATCAAAAAAATACTTGGCAGGTAATTGGAACAACCATCTGTCAATCAAAATCTTACCGAAGCCAGTCTGGAGAAGAGCGAAAACATATTTCACATTGAGAAAAGCCTATAGAAAGTGGTTGGTGAGTGTGGTGACATAGTTTTAAGAGTGAAAAAACACACATAGGGTGGGCAGGAGGTTTGTGTAATTGTGTGACTTTGGTGAATCCGAACTAACAAAAGTAACACGATAACTCAAACAAACTAACCAATCAAAGCAGGGGTATACCAGTAATTCCTGTGTTCATATTCTAGACCATCCCATTAATAATACTGCTGCGATGTTTTACCGCAGTGAAAATTTAGTTTTTGAAAGGCTAAACGCAAACAAATATGGATTGAATCAGGATATTTTGTTAGATAAAAACATGTTGTGAATTTTGGAAATTGTTACATCTATGTTATTTTTCAACAACTGTTGACTTTTGGACTTTACAAAGCTCTGGAGTTATTGGAAATGTTTGGATCATGCAAGTCTTAAATAATCCTACGAAGCCACTGTGCACAATACACAGATATATTCTGGGTCGGCTCTCTCGGGCATGCTTCCAAATCATGGTGTAAGCGGTACCAGAGCGAAATTGGAGCAGGATTGAGCAGGAAATACTGTAAGGCGACGCGATAAGGCAACACTCCAACTTTATAAAAAATCAAGGTAGCCAGAAACTCTGAATAAATGCTACTGTTGCTCAGTGTCTGGAAATCTCATCTTACATACATAAAATTGACTTGACACATCCTGTATGTGCTGATTTCTGAAATTATGAAATATACAATTTATATTTAATTCACAATAGAGGTATTGAGTGTGACTGGTTGTGACAAATTGGAACCTGATGTGCATGGCTATTTGTGTTTCAGTCACCTGCTTTCACTGTTTTCCTCTATCATCAAAGCATAATGGCTCTGTTGGTATGTGATGAATCAACAATTTCACAATCTGATAATCTGTGACGAATAGCGTGTTTGTTGTTTGAAAGCATTGGGAAATGGTATGTATGGTATCTGGTGGGGTGGAGCTTTGGGCTGCCTGGTGTATCTGATGTCTTGTACAGATGCAGGCCCATTGCTGTGACTTACTTCCATTCTGTATATTTGCCCACATGTTGCTGCCATGAATGGTAGCGAATTCATTATCCTTCGACTGCATGAAATACATTATTTCATCCTTTGCCAATTTTGAAGTAACACCTGCTGCAGTCTATCAATTTACACACATCACCTCCCTTACTTTTAGCGTGAAAATCAGACTCTTGATATCCTTTGAATCGCCATTGTTATCTGGGCATTGTGAATGGGAAAGGGTTTTGTTATCGCTACTTCACACCGGAGAAACGTTCATTCACCAGCCTTCTAAGTAGCTACCGGCGATGTAAATTAGAACAAGTAGCATGGGGTTTGTTTGTCTTGGGGGTTGCTATTATGATTTTTGTTGATCTATTTGTTTTTCTTTATTTTATGGAGGGTTTTTCACCACATGGAAGCTGTTTAGAATATCAATAGCAGGCCAGATGCATCTGGCAAATTCTGTATTCTGCCGGTGAAGCAACCACATCATTTATTTCTCTTTTTTTTTGTGCCTTTTCATTCTCCTCTCCTCATCTTCTAATATGGTGATTTTTAATCACCTAATATCATGGCACAATGAACAGATTGCCATGAGTCGCAAGTGGAGGCCGCGTGAGACAAAACAAAGAGAGGGAGTGGGAGAGAGGCAGCTCTGCCTCTAATTAAAAAAAGAGAATCTGATCAGTGTGTGGGAGTGTGTGTTTTTGTATGTCCATTCTTTAGTGTTAGAGTGACTGTGAGCACGGATTCATGCCAGTATGTATGCCCCTGCATCTGTTTTTTCAGCATAAGAAACGGAAAGCAATGTCATAAAAGTGGGCTGGAGAGCAAATGAACATTAAGAAAATTTGTCATACTGTATCAAACTCCGTTTTACCTCTGGAATATGATTAGGACCTCCAGACTTTAGGGACAGAGCAGAATAAATCACACATGAATTGAAATGAAAGGTGAAATATATAAGGTTGGATCAATTTAAATTTTTAATGGAATATAATGTCCCTGCTGCCTCCCTTTATGTACTGAATAGTACATAAAGTAAGTCAAACTAAGTCAAACTAAGTACTGAATAGTTTTGCTCTCACATTTTCAAACTTTAATATTTTGAATTCGGAAGCCATCAACAAATATTTAGGTCCATATCACAATATTACCATGTCACCAGGCTTTCAACTAACTCAAATGTGAACTCATCCGCATCATTATGAGATGGTTAGAGCAACTGATGTAGTATAAAGTCAAGAAAGTCTGTTCAGGGGGAGATCGGGGTGGTTGGTTTGGTCAAACAAACTCAATGTTTTGTGTCCCATGTGAAATCAAGTAAACGTGCACTTATTTTACCTTACGTTTGTAAGTAATAAAATAAGTACGCTTGTTCAACAGAGTCTCATGGCAGTTCGTGAGTGAGGGAATTTAATCTATTTTGATTTGTGAACATAGACACTAATTTCCCTTTTTTTCATGTCGCTCAGCACGACCTTCAACAACGCATTTTTAGTGCGTTTTTCTAAGAATGTGCAGCAACACGTAACGCACGTGTAAATTTCCACGCCATTCTTTTCAAACTAAAACTACTCTGTAAGGTTTAGGAATAGATCAACTTGGTTAGGCTTAGGTAACAAAACTAGTTAGGTTTAGGAAAAGATTGTGGTCTGAGTTTAAATAACTCGGAAAGTGCAGCAACTTAAATACGGAAGTTACGTGACACATCAACTCTGACTTTTGGTTTCACATGGGACAAAAACACCCGTCTCCTTGGCAAATGTCCTGTGTTTTTGGACCCAACCATCCACCCCAACCTCCTCCCTACACGGCGTTCATCGCTCTTTTTACTTCCCGGTTCACAATTACGTGTATTACATACAAATTGATTTTGTGCTGACCATTATGGAAAAAAAACGTGAAATTTGTGTCCATGTACACAAATCACAATTCCATGACTATTTCACGAACTGCCGTACAACTGGGCTGGCTTGTTATGTAAGTTACTGTATGTAACAAACGTACTTCTTTTAAGTAACAAACATTTATTTCAAACCAAACCATGATCTTTTATGAAGCGTAGTAGTTTGATTTAGTTTAGTAAACCTACAAACTAAGTAAACCTATGTTGGAAGTTTATTTTGAAAAGACAGTGTATGCATGTGACGAGCGAAAACTGTACGTTTCCTGTAAACACTGAAGTTTATTTTGAAAAGACAATGTATGCATGTAATGAACGAAAACTGACATGCCGTCCCTGACATATCCAAAACTGACACTAGAGGGGAACATAGAGCGTTGTAGTTTGAAGCGTAGGGCCACTGACCAAGCGGCGGTATTTGACACGTTGGGAGTGAGAATGCGTTATGTTTAGCAGGTATAATGTTGACTATCTTAGTTTAACGTGTTAGCATGCTAATATTTGCTGATTAGCACTAATCGCAAAACAAAATAAAAATGTAACCTGATGATGGCGCTAAGGGAAAAGTTAAGGGATCACCAAAGTCCTCTGGGAATCATGAGTGTCTGTACAAAATTGTCTCTAGCATGGCTCAAAATTGCACATAACAATGTTTTGCCTTCCATACACTTATTGTATTTGTCAGAGAAAATAGAGTTGGTCCCAGGTGAAGAGACTCAATGAAGCAGATTAGGGGTTTTCCAGGGTTTATTATTATTTATCATATAGCAGATAGAGCAGACAACAAAACAAGTGTTACCGTCAAGCACAGCAGGCTGAGTGACTGACTTACAAGACTCAACAGTTGGCTACTAACAAGCAGAGAAAACTGTGAAATATTCACACTATACTATAGATATAAGCTCCAGTGAAGGGTGGAAACGCACCACGAATACCAATCACAAAGTGTCATGCAGGGAGTTGTATCAATATTCAGATACTGCTCTGCGTGCAGACTGTGATTGAATAATTAGCAGGTTCCTTTCTCATGTGAACCACATTGTTACACCCAACAATAATGGTGGACCCAGTCAAAATCAGCACCATCGACAGCAACTCAACCACCCACTGAGTAACAGAGCAGGCGTAAACAGCAGCAGTAAACAGTACCATGGACAGCGGCCATGGCTGCAGTTCCTACTGAATAATGATGATTTTTACACTGAGTGGCCAGAAACATGGTCTTATGTAATCCAATAACAGCCATGTACTAATACTTTATCTGTGAAACTTTGAGGTTGTACTTTATGGTGCATTAAGTCGTAAGTAAGATCTTCCATTTTTTTTTTTGTCCTTCCAAATATTTGAATGAGTTTGACAAAATATTAGAAACATCATTTCAATATAAAGCCCAATACAACAATCATGCCAGTAGTAATTTTATATCTGTCAATCAATTACAATATTTCATATTTGATTTATCGTATGATTGTCCATAGTTAATCGCGATCAATTGCAGATTTTTTACCTGTTCATAATGTACCTTAAAGGGAGATTTGTCAAGTGTTTCATACTCTATCAGCATGGGAATGGGCAAATATGCTTGCTTTATGCAAATATATGTATATATTTATTTTTGGAAATCAATTTACAACACAAAACAATGACAAATATTGTCCAGAAACCCTCACAGGTACTGCATTTAGCATAAAAGATATGATCAAATCATAACATGGCAAACTCAAGCCCAACAGGCAACATCGGTGTGTCAGTGTGCTGACTTGACTATGACTTGCCCCAGACTGCATGTGATTATCATAAAGTGGGCATGTCTGTAAAGGGGAGACTCGTGGGTACCCATAGAACCCATTTACATTCACATATCTTGAGGTCAGATGTCATGGGACCCCTTCGAAAATGGCCATGCCAGTTCTTCATCGCCAAAATTTAGCGCAAGTTTGGAGAATTATTTAGCCTCCTTCGCGACAAGCTAGTATCACATGGTTGGAACCAATGGATACCTTAGGTTTTCTAGGTTCATATGATGTGAGTAAAAAAATCTCAAGTTGTTAATGTGTTAAAGAAATTAGTCGCGTTAAAACGGATTTGCGTTAACGTGTTATTATCGCGTTAACTTTGACAGCCCTGATTTAGTATTTTTTTCATGTCTCTATTGACTTAAAAGTGCTATTGATAACATTGATACCATTCAGCCACTAAATATTGCATTCTCTCTCCTCCGCTCCTTTGCATTCACTTCACAACAAGTGCTTGCCAGGTATTTACCATCAAACACAGACATTTTTTTTCCACACTAACTGGCAACTTGATCGCTGATGACACAGAGATACCACATGATACAAATGCTGTTATACTATTGGCTCACAAGCCTGGTTAGAAGTGGGAACCAAACTTCAGATAGCAGGACAAGCGGAGATATTCACTGAGTATGAGGTTTCTTTGTGCAGACCATGTAACAACAGGCTAATAGGACATTTTGGGCGCTTGCACAGGAATGGTCATTTGCTACTTGAAAGTTTAGATGGCTTAAGACTCATTAGAGAATGTCTCGAACTTTGTTTTCCTTTCTCCTTGTGGCACTGACGCAATCTAGATATTTGCCTTACTACTGGCCTTACATATATTGTTTCAACTGTTTTTTTTATTTGGGTACGTCATCAGGTGTTCGTTATCCATAAAAATGTACGTCTTCTCCATAATGTAATGCTAATGCTGTCAATTCACTTTGTCTTACTTCACAATCCCTGTGCAATGATGACAATTGGTAAACAAGCCTCAACCTGTGTAGAATGAGTTTTTTGTTTTTTTGTCAAATGAAGTATAAATTTAGGAACTTTGAGGAGCCTTGCAGTTCCAATGTTGAAGGCATATGATATGCTATGCCTAAGTTTGAATTTGTTGCTTATCTCATGTTATGTTATATCACTGTATCGTTAAATGAAAGTTTTTAGAAGTCACAGTCTTACTGTATAACCTACGGCTTGCTAAACTGCGTGAGGTAATGTTCTGGTAGTGGTTATCACGCTGACTTTTGAGAAACAAAATCCAAGAAACCCATGCGATCTATTTCTGTCAGAGGTGGATAATCCAATTGATTACTTTACTGACAGCGAGTAAATGAACAGAAGTGTAATACAACGCAGTTTGACATACCACAGTACAGTTTGAGAGTAATGACTCTAGCCCCTGAGTTAAGGTGCCTTTCTTTACCTGAGATACAGCAGAAAGAAAGGCACAGTAACGCACATTTATCATTTGGCTGTCTAGAGAACTTTTAAGACTCTTGGTTCTCCTATATTTATGTCTTTTTGATCTCATGTAATACAAATCAAAAAGGAATAGCTGTGTGTGTGTGTGTGTGTGTGTAAGAGAAAGTGTGTGTGCGAGAGAGCGAGAGAGAGAGAGAGAGAGAGAGAGAGAGAGAGAGAGATGGCAATGGGGTCACTTAAGGCTCAATTGAAAAGAAAAATTTACTTTATCATGATTTTCATTTTTCCATGTAGTGTGCCTGGACTACAAAAAAAAATCTGTAGTTGTAGTGAATATATCCTATTTCTGTGAGATCATAATCAGTTCCCAGATAACTGACGATAGGCTATTACAAAAGCAATATGTACCACAGACAGTGTTTCTCTCTGGATACTAGAGTTGATCTCACAGATACAGTTCCAATCTGCATCAGCTGGCATCGTGCCAGACGTGCTTTAATACCGGGACAAGCATCAACTCCCCCAATCCTGTTCCAAACTAGCACATATACAAAGCTATGTGTTTTGGCTTTATAAATTACATTAAGCAACAATTTTGCATTGGCACAACACATTTTAGTAGAAATATGTAACACCAACATAGGCCTTATCAGTGTATCAGACAAAGTGTATGGTACATCAGAACAGTGTTAACTACCGATATGTAGTTATTCCTACAATATCAACCCGGTCTCATGGGAAAGGCGTATAAATACCAAGACATTACACGGACATTTCGTATGTCATGATTACGCATTTTAGCATTTTCATGTGTCATTTGTTCACCACGCAAACCTCCGCAGTTAGGTTTAGGCAAAAAAAACACTTAGTTAGGGTAAGGGAAAACGTCATGGTGGGGCTTAAAATAAGTAAGTAAACGAAGTAAAACACATACGGAAACAGCTACGAAAAACACGTCACAAATGTCAGCAAAAAAGACGTGACAACAAACGTCACGTGACAACTGATGTAACTTACAAAACAAAACACCTGTCAACAACTGTCTCAAACACGGGTCTCCTGGTTTTCATGTGTCATTTGTTTGTCACGCAAATGTCCACAGTATTCGTCCTCTTGTCGCCATGATATTCCAGCCCAGTCGCAGTAAATGGCATATGAATGACACAGAAATTTCAAAAGTCATTTTGCGTGCAATAAGAACGCCGTTCTTGCTTTTTGCCGAGCCATTGGTACGCCATGTAGTCTGTATTGACTGCAATGTAAATGCATCCACGTAAATATTCTACTACCAAAAGTGTGTGACCTGTTTTTTTGGTGATATTTGTGACATGTTTTCCATACTTCTGTTACATTGTTTACGTATATTTACATCCTTATTTGAAGCTCAACCATAATGTTTTTCCTAGACCTAACTAAGGGGTTTTGGTGCCTAAACCAGTGAGTGGTTTTATTGCCTAACCTTAACTATGGCCGTTACTGTAGTTTTGTTGCAAAATAAGTAAAAATGTCTCGCGAAAGGGCTAAAATGTATTCTCATACAATGTCCTTGTAATTGTGTGCTATTTACATAACTTCCCATGAGGATGGATATTCTGTAAAACCAAAAACCAGAAGTGGGGACCTGCCTTGGTACGTAGAGAATTTCTTCAACAGAAAGTACACACTCAGGTCATTCATTGTAGATTGTTATCGACTTATCGATTTTAAGACCTCACCAATGCAGGATTTCAAATATTTAAAAAGTCGGCTTTGCAAATGTTTCATGAGGAAGGAAAGAACAGTCAACATATTTGTTTGACCTCATGGATACACACTATGACTTGGTGTGCAACACTGAATGTAAACATAACTTTTGTTAGCTTGGAAGAAAACTCCACAGGGCAACAACAAGGGTTTAATCAGTTACATTTTCATTGTGGAAAAATACAAACCACATATTTCTGTGGCCATTTAACACAATTGTATTTCAGAGAAGAGAAACAGTGTCAAAATGCACAAAATGAATGACGCAAACAACGTTAACAATACAATTACATGCACGTATTAATGATAAGTCATACTTTGAAAATGCTGGCAAGCCTGTATGTTTTGAAATTTGTCCTGATAAAACCATTCACTTCAGCTAAGTTTGTCTGGCTCCTGTTTTTCATTGTTAATTTGAGAGTTTGGTAACACTTTATAATAACCAGCATTTATAAATGATAAATTGATAGTTAAAGGATGGGTTCACGTCATGCTAACCAGTATACACTATTTGTTATATTGGTTGAAATGGTCTTTACACCCCGACAGCGATCCATTACTTATGAGCTCTGAAAAAGGACCGGAAAAGAGCCGTCATCTGTAGCTGCTGTAATCCTGTAAAAACGTCTACCAATCACAACCTCGCGGTCCGCTTGGAAAGAACCAATCAGATGCCTCCCTGCCTTCCTGCTCGTACTCTACCCTTGGCGTGCATAATTAACAAATACCTGTTATATACTATATAATATGTTATAATGTGTGCAACAATAAACTGTTAAAATAACAAATTATAGCATTGGTAATAATTAGTAAATATTATTAATTAATTATTATTAGTTTGTGAACAGTAAAATAACTATTAACTGAGTTTAATTAACTATCAATTTAGCTTTTATAAATGATGGTTATTATAAAGTGTTACCGAGAAAATGTTGATTACACTCAGTTCAAAGGAATAAGCCAGTGTTAGCCCAAAATGTAACTTTAGAACTTTCTTTAAACATTGTGAAAAAAAAAAAAATTAAAGCAAAAGTCATACTAATCAAAAAAATAGGAAAGAAAAGTGGGTGTAGACCCCATATTTCAGGAGATATTGGCTAAAATGTTAGGTGCTATATCACCCCAATGTGAATGATGTGTGTCATTTTTGTTTCATTAGTAAGAGTCTAGATTTGTAATCGTTCCACAACTCTCCGGTACAGAAGAAAAAGAGGACAGAGAAGAGGAATATTATTCTCGTTTTTATTATTTTTTATTACATTTCGTCTGTAAAGAGTTATGAGGAAATTGAACTGAACATATTTTTTTTTAAATATTGAACTCTACAACTTTGACTGAAGACTTGCAATTCATATGCACTCACAGAAGTCTCTGGGTCTAAGAAGTCTGAAGATGCTTTAACATAAGTACCTTTTCTCCAAGGGCCACTGTAGACATTAATAGTAACAGTACATGTTGCTAAAGAAGAAAAAAAAGGGCTTTTAAGACCAGTCTACCACCTTTGACTCTCTGCTACCATATTTTCATTTTGTCACACACATACACACTGAAAAAAAGCTTCCACCCACATATTTGAGTAGGAGGCTAATACTTAATGTATGTATGTACTTGGGCCAGGGTGAAGACATTTTCACTTTCATTCTGCACATCGACACAAGCACACACATACACACAAAACATGGAATTTCTGTCAGCTACAAAGATTGACAGATGGCTAAAAGCATATGTGAAAATTGATTTCATAATTGTATTAAATGCAACCCTGTCTCCTACAAAATGACGTTCCCATACAACTAACCTGCATTCTCAATTACATTTTGAAGGAAGCGTATTTTCTCCTGGATTACAGTTGCAATTGTAAACCGTTTTAAACATTTGATTAACGATGTAAATTGAAACAAAACACAACAAAAGTACTTTGTTAGGTAAAAAAAACAGATCATGATTAAAGTAAGTGAACGTTAACTTATAGTTTCACATGGGACACAAACTGGTCTCCTAAACGCAAGTCCTGTGTTTGCTTGCGCGGACTTTCGTGGACTTCATCACAGAATCAATTTGTATGTGAACCACTTAATTGTTAACCAGGAAATATAAAGAGCAGCTTTCGCCATATAGGAAGGAGGTCTAGGTGGATGGGTGGGTCAAATAACGCAGGACTTTCGCCCAGGAGACCGGTGTTTGTGTCCCGTCTGAAACCAGAAGTCAGAGTTGATTTGTCATGTAACTTCTGTACTTAAAGCTGCAATGGGTAGAATTGTAGCAAATATGCTTAAAAAAGTTATTTTTATAAAATGGTCACTATATCCTGACAGTAGTACATGAAACTCGTAATGTGAAAACAATCATGTGCCTCTGTGTCCTCCGGTGTCCTCAGGTGCAGGGTTGATTAAAGGGTATAAAATTGCAGTGTACTGCATTGCATTATATTGTATAGCAATCAAAGAATGGACTGCATTAGGACCGGCTCTAGCCTATATGGCCTATGCCTTAAACCGGCCCTGATTGAATTGATTGAAAGAGCTCGGTGGTAAAGTAATGGAGGTTTTATGCAGTGGCCATTTCTGCCTCCTGTCACATCTTGTTTCAACGTGTAAAAGAGACTGTGAGCCACCATTGTTATAGGCTACCAAACAGCTATTAACTGTTGTCCATCAAGAGAGCACTTGACTTAATGCATCCCTGTGCATGTGCTTGACCCTGTGTTTAAGTAGAATGACAAGCTGTGAGCAGCAAAGTAAGTTCATGCTCAGGAACAGCTAGAAGCAAGAAACATGGAGGCAAATGTCTGTCATTTCCAGACCAAATCACAGGCACTATAACGTACTGTATCTACAGTCACCACACTAACCACCAAAACTCTGTTCAGTGAGTCTATTTAAATACCATTTCTCGCATTATAAATTCCATCATGGTGTTACATTAATGATGGAGTTGATGGTGACTGCCTCAAGCGTTGCTGCAGAATTCCCCATTGGTCTAGTCCAGTTGGGGTGAAATCAGGGGAAAATTATATTTATGGTCGGTGCATGGTTTGCATGCGACTACATCTCATGCTCCTCAAAAACATACACAGCGGGTGTCTGAAGAGATTAAGTATAATTATGCTTCACTGATTGGCTTTTACTTACTTACTTACTGCAGTCCACGTTCTTCCATGTTTTTAGGAATATCATGGCACGACTCAGTGGAAGGCAATGTCGTTCAGTTGGTTCACCATTTTGGTCCATACTGAAATATCTCAACAACTATTGGA
The DNA here is from genome assembly GCA_916700995.1 of Hozukius guyotensis. NCBI lineage: Eukaryota > Metazoa > Chordata > Actinopteri > Perciformes > Sebastidae > Hozukius > Hozukius guyotensis. The sequence goes on from CAKALU010028803.1 coordinate 48,800, forward strand.
TGAATTGCCAGAAAATGTTGTACAGACATTCATGGTCCCCAGAGGATGAATTCTAATGAGGATCCCCAGACATTTCCTAGCCAAAACATGACGTTGACACTTTTGTTTTTTAGTGAAATGTCTCGACAACTGTTGGATGGATTGTCATGAAATAAAATATTTAGAATAAATTGTGATCCCTTACTTTTCATAAAGTGCCATCATCAGGTCAAAATTTCCAGTTTGGTTTTCCAGTTTTATGACCTGGAAAACCAATGACATTCCCATCAGCCTCAGCTGTACTTTGAGTATGGGGCTTATTGGCAAACATTAGCATGCTAACACGCTAAACTAGGATGTGGAACAAAGCATAGATTATACCTGTTAAATATCAGCATGTTTGCATTGTTATTGTGAGCATGTTCAAGTGGTGGAAAGTAACTAACTACATTTACTTGAGTACTGTACTTAAGTAAAAAAAAAATAATAATTTTGTACTACTTCGTACATCTTCTTTACTACATTTCAGAAAAAAAATACTGTGCTTTTTACTCCACTCTATGTATTTAAAAGCAGTAGTTACTTTGAGGATCAAAATTATTAATGCATTCATACATTTAGATGCTAATACTAAGTAAAACTATGAATGCAGGTATTTAAATTAATAATAGAGTAATACCGTTTCTTTATATTGTTGTATTGCTACTTTTACTGTAGTAAAATATCTCAATACTTCCTCCATCACTGCATTTAGCTTAAAGCACCGATCTGCATAAGTACAGCCTCACTATTATGGCTGTGGACTCTTGTTATTATCTCCACTAGGCCTGTGGAGAGATCATGCGTTCAGTTGTGAGTGTGTGTGTGTGTGTGTGTGTATCTGTCTGTCTGTACACGGCTAATCCCATATACTGCTGTACCCATCAGCCTGATATTTTCTGTGCTCATTTATGGCTGCATGCTCAAGGACCTCTCGTGGTTGCGGTGATTCACAATTTTTAAAAAACCTAAAATTGTATTGACTGTTTTATACCGTCACTGACTGCTGACTCCTCACTCCTCTTCACCGTCCGGTAGGGGCCGCAAGTTTTTGGCAATTGGCTAGGCTAAAAACAAGCCTTGCCTAGTCTGTTGCAGGCCACATTTGGCCTTTTTTGTGGCTCATATCCCGACATCCATAGAAAAGTTTAGTCTCGTTATGAACCGGAGCATTTGCAGATTAATACCATGCTCAATGTGTTATGATCCAATAAAGTAAGGCACCATACGAGATGAATAAATCCACATTTTTGTTATCTTCAACGCCATCTCGAGGGAGCCTGGAGGGGAATCTATGGAGCTGAGCCGTAAAGTTGTCGGATGCTGATCGGAGCTGGCCGCTGCAACGGTATGATTGGCCAGTCTGCGTTCCAGGGGCGGGACTTAAGTAAGGGTGAGATTCAACTCTTCTCTGTCGCCGTTTGGTAAGTGCCCCTCGGCATCGGAAACTGAAGCACGGAGGCACCCTTTAGCAACAGTAGGTGACGAAATGGGCTTTCAAATAATTCCAATGCAAACCCACCCGCGACGTTATTCGACGGTCGGAGTAAGTGACATAGCATTAATAGCCTGAGAGTCCGCAAAGGGCAGGCAGGAGTGGCGGTGGATGGGTCAAACAAACACAAGACTTTACACCAGGAGACCGATGTTTGTGTCCCATGTAAAACTAAAAGTAACATTGACTTATTTTGTCATGTCAGTCTTTAGTCATGTGACTCGTTGGTATTGTCAGCCCCGTGAGTCGCTAGTCAGTGAAGTTAATGTCAACCATGACGGTTTCCTGATCCGAACTAAGTAGTTGTGTTGCCTAAACCTAACTTCCTGTGAAAACGGAAGTTTATTTTGAAATGATACTATGCATGTAACGAGTGAATATTGACACGCTGTCCCTGGTCTGTCCAAAAGTGACACAGAGGGGTACCCCGTGCGTTGGTCTCCGATGCCGAGGGGCAATGACCAAATGGTAGTATTTGACGAGTCGGGAGTGAGAATGTGTTGGGGAGACACACCTGGTGGAGATCTGCACTCTCCTGAGTGCATTTTTCTGGTGTTACACATAGTATCATATGTTAAATAGCAAATCATACAATACAATTATAACTTGTGTTTTCCATGATGTTATGCCTTTTAGTGTTGACAGTAATACAACTTTTTTCTGGTTTGTACCGTACACTATTATCAGCATTACAGCTTTGTACACAAATTAACATAATGACTCCACCTGGCTAGACGAACTCTCGTGTCACTCACCTCTCATCTCTCTTTCTCCCTTCCCATTCACCTTTTCATTCTAAGCACATCTGTTTCTGACACGCAGTCCATCCTTTACTCGACTGAATTACCTGCCAGCACCAGCTGCCAAATGTGTACAAGCTTTTAACACTGTGACTCAATTGGCTTGTTTCCATGCCGTTTAAACACACACATGCACACTTGGGCACTAAACAGACGCACACACACACTTACGAATGCGTGCCATCCTCAACAGCTGCGTTGAGATTTGTGTAAAATCAACACGGAAGCTTTCTGCCACACATTAGCTATGAGCTGAAGTCTCTCTACCTTGTTCAGCTGTATGAGGTGATTATGTGATGAAGCCAATTTACTGAAATGGAACAAAAGACAGGAAGAGAATGAGAAAAAGGACTTGTGATTTCAGCAAAGTACGTGTAGCTAATTTGCACTTTGGGTATCAATAATGTATTTTAACTTTTCTGAATGCAAAATCTAGAGATATAATCAAAATTGGAATTACTTGGCCCCGTTATTGTTATTAGTTATGGTAGTAGTAGTTATATAAGCACTGATTAAAGCCCTTAGGTGAAGAACTGTGATTATAGCACCTGACAATTTATTCTAATTACATAAGCTTTTATTTGTAGAAAAATGAGACAATCCCACAGCATTTCTGTGTGTCATCAAAGTCAGAACGTTTAAAATTGTACACATAGGGCCTTTACAGGGTCTGGTACCTGTAGGCAAATTGTTTTTTTCTTATTTGCACAAATGAGTAATATGTGCTATCAGATTAATTAACTTGTATGTATGACTGAGTAATATACCCTCAAACTAATAAAAAAAGATGAAAAAGAACACAATGTTGAACAACAGTTCATATTTTCACACAATGTATATATATATATATAATACAAAATGTTATAAGGTGTGGAATAGTAAACTGTAAAACAATTAGTAAACAGTGTTTACTAATGTAATTGTCATTATCTCTTATCAGCTATGATACAAAATATATTTTATAAACCAATTAATGAAAAGTAACAAATAATAGCATTGCTAATAATTAGTAAACGTTAATAATTATCATTTCATTGTTTGTTAACAGTAAAACTGTGATGAATCTGTTAGTTTTTATTTTTGGTTGTTGGATGTTTAGTGTTTGCTTTATCTCTCTCTCTCTCCCCTTCCCCTTGGTATTTTCCTCATGGCAGGGCATGTGTGTGGCAGGGGGTGTGACTGACTCCGCCTTCAGCAGCAGACGAGGCACACCAGGTTCCACTCAACTCATCAACCTCCCCATAAAAGCCCGATCTCCACTCCACTACCCTACCAGATAATTCCGTCTCGTTCGGTAGTGCATCGTGTTTTCTCAAGATTGCTATTTTTCTAGTGTTTGCTCGTGACCTCCTTACTTACCTGGGTTTTTCCTGTGCGCAGATCATCTGGGGCCTCATGTATAAAAGACTGCGCAGCTTTCACACTGGAAGATGGCGTACTCACAAAATTGGAAAGGTACGTAAGCACAAACATTTCCACATGTATAAAACCGTGCATACGCCTGTTCCTGCGCACCTTTCCTTTATACATCCCAATTAACGTGAAACTGAACGCAGCTGCACGCGCCGCTTGGCCCACCTTGTCTCCTCCCATTAATAACTATGCAAATTACTATAAATACGTGCCATGCTGTCACCTTTTGTCCAAATAACAATGGCAAATTGTGCTGAAAAAGTTACAAAAAAGAAGAATTTCACTGAGTGTGAAATTGAAGTGCTTGTTACTGAGGTGGAGGCTCGAAAACATATTTTATTTGGTGGTCTTTCCTCGGGAATCGGCAACAAACGTAAAATGACTGAGTGGCAGTGTGTCACAATTGCAGTTAATGCAGCAGGATCGGAGACACGGACAACCCCTGAAATAAAGAAAAAATGGTCTGACGTCAAAGTCGATGTCAAGCAAAGGATAGCTGCGCACCCGAGAGTGTTACAGCCACAAGTGGGGGTCCAGGAATGCCGGAGCTGACGCCACACGAGGAACGACAAATGAGGGCGATTCTGATATGTGTGTTACTCCTGTTAAGTACATAAAATACAGCATGACTCAAACCTTGCTGCTGAATTCACACACCACGTACAACATCATATCTGTTAGTCACATGTTACATTCCACTTTAATAAGCAGGCAGGAGACATTGAGTTACAGAAAGTAATGTCCTTTATTGTCATAGATAATGTGGAAACTGCGTCAGGAGCGCATCTCCATCCGCCAACCTGAGCCAGACAGAGTCTGGAGGAGGAGAGGGAAGCCATGGATCTGAGGCCAGCGTCTCCACAGCAGCTGACCGTGTGCTCCCAGAGGCGCATGGATCCGCTGCGCCCCGGGCCTCGACTGCTGAGGGGCGCCAGTCTGGCCGCGTCCTCACCAACGCTGTGCTGGAGTCACAGAGAGAAATTGTAAATACAATGAAGAGAATGAATGCAAGGAATTCAAAATAATGAATGACGTCCTTAGTGAGATAATCCACACATTAAAAGACCTTGTTAAAAAATAAATGTTTGTCTCAACTTACCTCGTTGCTTTACATTCTGTGTATCACATCCAAACGGTGCTGTGCAGCTGCTGTAGTTGGCTCATTGTTAGGTGGGCCAGGGTCCGGTTCATCCATTTGTAGCTCCTCGGGCACAGGCACACCACATTGGTTTGCCACATTGTGCAGGACACTACATGTTTGCACAATGCGACAGACCTTCTGTGGGGTGTATAGCAGGACACCGCCAGTGCTATCCAAGCAGCGCCAACGGCCTTTCAGCTGCCCTATGGTCCGTTCAATAACTGACCGTGCCCGAGCATGGACGTCATTGTATCGCCGTTTTTTGTGCTGTCTGGGGGTTGGTGAGCAGGGTGAAGAGCCAAGTTTTGAGCAGGTAACCACGGTCACCTAAAGTCATAATAACCACATGCTCAAATGATATTACAAACGCATCATCATGTATGTTATTAATGTCATGTCCTGTAATATGAGATTTATTTTGTAAATAATCCTTGTAGATTACCATTTCTATGAGAGAATTGTCATAATCTCATGTCATATACACATTTGAAGGTAACCCTGTGCCGTTTTACGCACGGCCCAAAAGTAATTTAAATCAGTTAAAAATCAAGTTTATATTTAAGAGCAACAAGCAGTATACATTACCTAGAAGCCAACCATCCGGCACAGCCCCTGCTTGAAGTCTGTTCCCAACACTACTACTACTCCGCAGGATGAATGAATCATGAGTTGAACCAGGCCACCGTGCCACAACATTTGTGAGACACATTTGCGAATCACAAATCACTTGCACGT
>CAKALU010028809.1:0-13442 GCA_916700995.1 Hozukius guyotensis
TACTACTACTACTACTACTACCACTACTACTACTACTACTACTACTACTACTACTACTACTGCTCCTGTTCCTACTGCCTCTACTACTACTACTACTACTGCTACTACTGCTACTACTACTGCTCTAGTTCCTACTGCCTCTACTACTACTACTACTGCTGCTGCTGCTACTACTGCTACTACTACTACTACTACTACTGCTGTTCCTGCTGCCTCTACTACTACTACTACTGCTCCTGCTGCTGTTCCTGCTGCCTCTACTACCACTACTACTACTACTGCTCTAGTTCCTACTGCCTCTACTACTACTACTACTGCTGCTGCTGCTACTACTACTGCCAGGAACAGCAGCAGTAGTAGCAGAGGCAGCAGGAACAGTAGTAGTAGTAGTAGTAGTAGTAGTAGTAGTAGTAGAGGCAGTAGGAACAGCAGCCTGTCTGTGGTTAGCTCACCTGAAGATGGACTTCTGGTTTTGACGGAAGAACATCTGGACAACAACCTCCCGAGTCATCAGTTTGAGGAGCGTCACAGTCATGATGTCATCATCCTTAAACCCCCCCCCCCCCCGCAGATTTCTCTAGAAAGGCATTACCACCTGACTTCATTTCCCATCAGCCCCCTCTGTCCTCCGGGCTACGTTACGCAGTGAACCACACACACAGTCGGTCATCGTGGTTGGTTTTTATTGAGAAATTATTATTTTAGGAACTTCTGCAGCTGCATTGCTTCGCTTAGTTTAATTCACAGGGGATTAAGGTAATCTAAAGGGGTTTAATGTGTATTATAGGAGGTTTTAAGGGGGTTCTAAAGGGGTTTAATGTGGATTATAGGAGGTTTTAAGGGGGTTCTAAAGGGGTTTAATGTGTATTATAGGAGGTTTTAAAGGGGGTTCTAAAGGGGTTTAATGTGGATTATAGGAAATTTTAAGGGGGTTCTAAAGGGGTTTAATGTGGATTATAGGAGGTTTTAAAGGGGGTTCTAAAGGGGTTTAATGTGGATTATAGGAGGTTTTAAAGGGGGTTCTAAAGGGGTTTAATGTGGATTATAGGAAGTTTTAAGGGGGTTCTAAAAAGATTCAGAGCTTCAGTGGAATTCCAAACATGGTCTTAAGGGGTTTTACATGGATTCTAGAGGAGGTTCTAATGAGTTCTCCGATGAATCTGACGAGGATCTGAAGGGTTCTTACAGCCCTGATGATCTCAAATCTAAAGGGTTTTCTAAACTTAGAAAGGACGGGACTCTAGAGGTGGTCAAAAGGACAGGAAATGGGATTTATGGGAAAAGGAGAGTTTTAGGTTCTCAGGCCTTCCAGTGGGTCTAACAGGTTCTACCTGGGTTCTTATGGGTTTTTTGGGTCTTACGGTTTTTGGCCGTCACCATCTCCATCGTGTTTTTTGGCCATCTTGTTTTTTGGCCCTCACCTTTGTGGTTTTTTGGAGCTCGCCATCTTGTTTTTTGACCGTCACCATCGTGTTTTTTGGCCCTCGCCCATCGTAATATTTGGCTGTCGCCATTGTGGTTCTTGGCCATCGGCATCGTGGTAATGAGTTGTCGCCATGCTAGTTTTTGGCAATCGCCATATTGTTTTTTGGCCCTCGCCATGTGGTTTTTGGCCCTCGCCATCGTGGCATTGGGCCGTCACCATGTTGGTTTTTGGCCATCACCATCGTGGTACTTGGCCATCGCCATCGTGTTTTTGTGCCATCGCCATTGCTTTTGGCCGTCACCATCGTGGTTTTTGGCCCTCGCCATTGTTGTTTTTGGCCGTCGCAATCGTGGTAATGAGACGTCGCCATGCTAGTTGTGGCCATCACCATGTTGGTTTTTGGCCCTCGCCATCGTGGCATTGGGCCGTCGCCATGTTAGTTTTTGGCCATCACCATTGTGTTTTTTTGCTATCGCCATCGGGGTATTTGGCCGTCACCATGTTGGTTTTTGGCCCTCGCCATCGTGGCATTGGGCCGTCGCCATGTTGGTTTTTGGCCATCACCATTGTGTTTTTTTGCTATTGCCATCGGGTTTTTTGGCCCTCACCATCGTTGCTTTTGCCCATCGGCATCGTGGTATTGGGCCGTTGCCATGTTAGTTTTTGGCCGTCACCATCTTGGTTTTTGCCCATCGGCATTGTGGTACCTGGGTTCTTATGGGTGTTCTAATGGGGTTCTACAAAGCTTTAAAACAAGATCTAAAGAGATGCTAAAAGGGTTCATAGGCACATTTTAAGGGGTTCTGGGGATCTCGCTGATGGGCGGTTTTGTAGCTTGAACCTAAGCAAATTTTTTTGTTTGATTCACAACATTAAGCACGTGTTTACTGCGACCATAAAGTGACGCCGAGGGGTCTAAAGCGTGAGTATGTGACGAGTTGGGATGAGAACGTGTCGGTATAAGACAGTTCTGGGTTTTTAAAGGGGGATACATATGATTTTAAGGGGATTTAAGGAGGTTTAAAGGGTTTTTTATACCACTATGATGTCATAGTTATAGATGTAGTTGTTGGTTTCCTGGTGGTCATCCTCTCTCTCTCATTACATCATCCAGTCTCTCTAACATGTGGTCCGTTAACGGGGAGTCAGCTCTGACTGGAGAGGAAGCGGAGAAGACGCAGAGTTACACACCGAAGCTTCCTGCTGTAATCAGACGTCTGGGATTCTCCCTCGCTGTTATGACATCATCGTGTGTGCGTCTGCCTCTTTTGATGTGTGACTAAAAACACTCCAGCTCACGCCGGTGTGAGGTCACCGCTCGCTCGCTGAGTCGCTACAGCGTGTGTGTTTTATGGAAATTAACTTGTCTGCACCGGTGGCTTCTTTAAATAACTCTCAACCTGTGAGTGAGTCATGAACCTGTTGTAACGCCGGCGGCGGCGCTGATGCACTTTGTTTTTAAAGTCGCCTCCGAGGCTGAAAAACCGCATCCAGAATACATTCAGGGACGGCTGGAAAAGTACAAGGAAGGTTTTAAATGAAAACTCTTCAACCCCGCCAGGTCCGTCATTATGTCCGCACGTTGTTCAGAACCACAGAACTTTATTTAAAGCTGCAGCGGAGATCACAACGTCTCCAAAGACACCGAACATGTCAGGCTGAATTTTGGGGGAAATGATGCAGAATATTTCCATCTGATGGAATAATGAAATAAAATAAAAACATGTTGAATACTTCACTCAGTAAAAACATCATAAAGTAGAAGATAATTAACTCAGTTATATATCTGGTACTGTTGCCATTTAAAGGGAAAATCCGACTCTGGGAGGTTTGAAGAGTTTAAGGTGTCCAGGCAGGGAAATCAAACACGCCTCGACTTGTTAAAATATGTTCAAACTGCCTTCCCGTGGGTGTTGTTGTTGCCCTGCTCCGCTGTCTGACAGGTGTGTTTGTTAGTAGGTGAGTTGTGTTGATGTTGGGCCGGTCAGGTGTGCTGATAAACAGGTAAACACACTGTGGTGATGCTCCGCTGTGCTGAATGCAGATTGAACTGCTCCATCTAGTGGACGTCAGCTGTAATCTCTCCTTCCTTCCTTCTCTGCATCCATGTACATCTTAATTCTTCTTCCTGTCTTTCCTCCTTCATCTGGTATCCATCTTTATTTCTCTGAAGGTCTCTGTAGGTTTCCCTCCGTTCTTTATGGATAAATGCCCTTTATCTGGTTGTTGTGGTAGAAATACATTTGATTTATTTCTTTGTGGGAGGTTAATGATTTCCTCTTCTTCCCATCATATTGGTATTTGGCCATCGCCATATTGTTTTTTTGGCTGTCGTCATGTTGGTTTTGGATCTTGGATTTTGGCCATTACCATCTTGGATTTTGGCGGTCGCCATCTTAGACTCAAGATTTAACAATTTGTACATTCTAAAGCTGAACCAGGTTGATGACAAACATCAAGAGTGAGTGGAAAATTCACAAGTGAGAAAGCCCCGTTGTTTTTCAGGACATCTGTGATGGAGACAACTGGGCCTTCCTCATGGAGCGTAGGGCTTTCTCTCTCAGGTGCTTCTCCAGGTCATCTAAGCTGTCATCTACTTCACTGTCTTTCTTGACTCTCCATCCTCCTCCACACCATGGTTTTCATGTACATCTCCGGATCTTGGTGTCTGGCTGTCGCAATGTTGGTTTTGGCCGTCGCCATCTTGGTTTTTGGCTGTCGCAAAACTTGGTTTTGGCGGTCGCCATCTTAGTTTTGGATCTTGGTGTCTGGCTGTCGTCATGTTGGTTTTGGATCTTGGATTTTGGCCATTACCATCTTGGATTTTGGCTGTCGCAAAGTTGGTTTTGGCGGTTGCCATCTTGGTTTTGGATCTTGGTTTCTGGCAGTCGCAATGTTGGTTTTGGCCGTCGCCATCTTGGTTTTAGATCTTGGTTTCTGGCAGTCGCAATGTTGGTTTTGGCCGTCGCCATCTTGGTTTTTGGATCTTGGATTTTGGCTGTCGCAATGTTGGTTTTGGCGGTCACCATCTTGGTTTTTGGATCTTGGTTTCTGGCAGTCGCAATGGTGTTTTGGCGGTCACCATCTTGGTTTTTGGATCTTGGTTTCTGGCAGTCGCAATGGTGTTTTGGCGGTCACCATCTTGGTTTTTGGATCTTGGTTTCTGGCAGTCGCAATGTTGGTTTTGGCAGTTGCCATCTTGGTTTTGGATCTTAGTTTTTGGCCATCGCCATCTTGGTTTTTGGATCTTGGTTTCTGGCTGTCGCAATGTTGGTTTTTGAATCTTAGTTTTTGGCCATCGCCATCTTGGTTTTTGAATCTTAGTTTTTGGCCGTCTCCATCTGGGTTTTTGAATCTTAGTTTTTGGCCGTCTCCATCTTGGTTTTTGAATCTTAGTTTTTGACCGTCTCCATCTTGGTTTTTGAATTTTAGTTTTTGGCCGTCTCCATCTTGGTTTTTGAATCTTAGTTTTTGGTCGTCTCCATCTTGTTTTTTTGCAACCAGAAGTGACACTAGAGGGTGGAGCTAAGTGCAACCGAACGCTGAATAAGACATTTCCCAGCGACCATAAATGTTCTAATGAACTCTGATGAAGTGAAAACACACTGTGAAAGGGTTAAAGTTGTAAGACTAAAACACGGACAAATCCCAGACCGGACAACGCCGTGGAAGCGACCTGTCAATCACAAGGTAGCCCCGCCCCTAAAGCATCCCCTGCTTTATGGTCTAGTCCAGTCGAGTCCAGTGTGTGATGGCAATGATGCATGTGTGGAAACCTGAAAACATCTTCATGACACACACACATAATGGACATGTTGTGAGTGGCATGCACGTGTACGGGTGTGTCTCTTATGTGTAGGCGTGTATCGTTAACCCCATCAGAGGAAAACCTCAGCAGCAGTTTCAGTGATGTGGTCATTACGCTCACTCACCAATCAGACGAGGAGGAGGTGATGATGTCACCCCGGTGGGTGAGTTCAGAGGTCGCAGAGCTGAGGAGACGTGGAAACACATTTCAGGGTTCGTTATTAAAGGTTTAATAAAAATAAAAGCAAGTACGGCAACGGTCAAGAAACATGAATATAGAATAGAAACATTTACAATAAAAATATGAAAAAAAGTGTTTAAATATTAAAGATGAAAGGAAATTATCGTTAATAATTAACATATTGTGTTTAATAAGATTATCATGTGTGTGAATTGAAAACTGGCTGAATATGTAATGTAGTAAAAGCACAATATTTACCCTCAACTCGTCCCGACTCTACTGCTGCTGATACAGACTCTCGCCGTCTCCATCTTGGTTTTTGGTCGTCTCCATCTTGGTTTTTAGCCTTCACCATCTTGGTTTTTAGTCGTCTCCATCTTGGTTTTTAGCCGTCTCCATCTTGGTTTTTGGTCGTCTCCATCTTGGTTTTTAGCCTTCACCATCTTGGTTTTTAGTCGTCTCCATCTTGGTTTTTAGTCGTCTCCATCTTGGTTTTTGGTCGTCTCCATCTTGGTTTTTGGTCGTCTCCATCTTGGTTTTTGTCCGTCTCCATCTTGGTTTTTGGTCTCCATCTTGGTTTTTGGCTGTTATTTTGTTCAGTTTTCACATATTTTAATAATATTTTTTCACATATGTTTTGGATATTATTTGGATATAAAATAGAAAGAAACATGAATGTTTTTATAAACTGAAAACACAAAAAGGCTGAAGATATAAAAACACACAGAGGAGAGACGGGACTCGGGTTTTCATTCCCCACATCGTCGTCTTCAGGCTTCGTGTGTGTTTTAATGTATCCGGACATTTTCCAGACTCAGACCGATGACACCTCAAAGGATCTGAGGTGATTCAGGGCAGCTTCCAACACACACACACACACACACACACACACACACACACACATATAAAACACTGATATGACTGTGCATGTAGAACAAGCTGTGTGAATAAAGACCTCCAACACTCTCACTGCTGCAACAACGTCTGAGTCAAGTGCGTGTGAACGCTGGCGTGCATCTCTCTCTCTCTCTCTCTCTCTCTCTCTCTCCCCCCTGTAGTTCCTGGCAGTGTCACTGTGTCAGACTCCAACTATTTGGCAGCGAACCAACATCATGACCCTGAAACTGAAAGAACTTGTAGATGTTTAGATGGTCGTATAGTTTTTCATGTTTTATAAATCACATGTTTAAACTTTATATACAGTATATATATATATATATATATATATATGTGACCACTCTGTTTCTGTTCTTCATGTTCACCCATTTATGGGAGGTGGATGGAGCACTTGGATATTTATTCCTCTGTGTTAATGGGACACACACAACCAGACAGGAATATTGTCAAGGTGGTCGGCACAGCTCGCTCCAACCACAGCATCACGGTCTCTCTCTGCTGCTTTACATTGTGATCGTATAGTGGTACATTTAACCTTTCTGTTGTTCTCGGGTCAAATTTGACCCGTTTTCAAACTTCATCATATCACAAATATGGGTTTCTTTCATCTGATTGCCCCAAAATAACATGGATGAAAGTAATTCATAATTTCTGGGGGGGTTCATATACTCAAAAAGGAGGTATAATTTCATGTAAATGAAGTTTATTGACCATAAATTACAGAAAAAAGTAGTGTAAAACTTGGTGGTAATGAGTTGGAATGAAGTTGGCTTAAAAAGGTGTCATTATGTGCTGCCATTGAAAATGTTTTGTATATTATAATATTTATTATATTCTGACTAAACTTTGACATATACCCATCTGTGATACTCCATCAATATTATGTTCCACTGATAGTCAAAATAATTAAAAATTTCTGCTTTTTTTTTTAACTCAAACATTAGGTGTAATTTCATGGAAATAATTGCAGTTCATCAACCATATATTCCCCCTTAAAAAAGTGTAAATCTTTGTGGTAATGAGTTGGGGCGAGGTTGGCAAAAAAAAAAAAGTGTAACACAGAATTAGGTGATAATTTATAGTTTATGCTTTATATAAACCGTCAAACCAGACCAAAAGTTGCACGGTCGACGGGAAGACAATAGGAGGGTTACAATTATATTGTAAAAAAATGAACATGAAATACATAAAACATCTTTCCACATCCACATAGTCATATCAATTTAAAATGAATTAAATTAAATGTTTTACCAGTATAGCTAGTGTGTTTCTTTACCCCAAACTCCAAATGTCTATTAGTTTTTATCTTCCCTCAACAACAGAAGAGGCCCACATGCAGCTAACTATGCTCTGCTGCCCTAGCCCTGACCCTAACCCTAACCCTAACCCAGACCCTGACCCTAACCCTGACCCTAACCCTAACCCTAACCCTGACCCCAACACCTCCAGGAGCGCCACGGAACACAGCGGGCACGTTCTGCTCAACAAACAGAATGAATGGCCTTTGCCTAATGACAGTGAACCTGAGCCAGCGTGGCTACGCTACGTAACATATTTAACATGCATATTTAATGAACACAACATACCTGTGTTGATGGGACACACACAACCAGACAGGAATATTGTTAAGGTGGTCGGCATAGAAATCGTTAGCATCGCCGTTAAACCGGTAATAATGCATTTAGGGACTGATAAGTTACTAAAAGTGTTGTACATGAGTTACAGTGCTAAACAATGTAATATTGGTCACTTTTCCACACGGTGTAACAACTTTAATTATATTATTAACAACTTATTATAGCGGAGCTAGCACCGGACCAACTTACCCACAGCATCACAGTCTCTATCTGCACTACGTTACCCACAGTGCACCTGCATGGAATTCAAAATAAAAGCCCTGGCTGTCCGCAATGCTAGATGCACTGTTTATAAAATAAAAGCTCTTCAGAAACAATGGTTGGTTGTCCCAAATTAAACATGAATTTAACTATATTAACAAAACACTCTTATTTACACCGTTACATATATATATATATATATATATACATATATATATATTAACCACAGAGCTAATTGGGTTCAGTCAGATGTGTGAGAAATGTGTTGTAGAAAGTCCTCTTTACAAACAGATATTACTCTGTTTAGTTTTCACATAATTTACCATCGCCATACCAAAACGTCCTGTGTTTAACAACATATTCATACTATTCTAACTATTTACTTATTTATTTATTAAACTTTTTGACGCAGTAGACCACAGACCATGGATGAAGAAGAGGTTGTGTCCTGGTCTTTTGTCCTGCGTGTTAGTAAATATCCTACAACTCTATTAAACTCTGATGATGTCATGCTACTAGCACTACTAGCTACTGGTGCTACTAGCTACTAGCACTACTAGCTACTGGCACTACTAGCTACTGGCGCTACTAGCTACTAGCACTACTAGCTACTGGCACTACTAGCTACTGGCGCTACTAGCTACTAGCACTACTAGCTACTGGCACTACTAGCTACTGGCGCTACTAGCTACTGGCGCTACTAGCTACTAGCACTACTAGCTACTGGCACTACTAGCTACTGGTGCTACTAGCTACTAGCACTACTAGCTACTGGCACTACTAGCACTACTAGCTACTGGCACTACTAGCTACTGGCACTTCTAGCTACTGGCACTACTAGCTACTGGCACTTCTAGCTACTGGAAATACTAGCTACTGGCGCTACTAGCTACTGGCACTACTAGCTACTGGCACTACTAGCTACTGGCACTACTAGCTACTGGCACTACTAGCTACTGGCAATACTAGCTACTGGCACTTCTAGCTACTGGCACTACTAGCTACTGGCACTTCTAGCTACTGGCAATACTAGCTACTGGCAATACTAGCTACTGGCACTATTAGCTACTGGCAATACTAGCTACTGTCGCTACTAGCTACTGGCACTATTAGCTACTGGCACTACTAGCTACTGTCGCTACTAGCTACTGGCACTACTAGCTACTGGCCGATAGCCGGTTGTTTGGGAACAGAGACGTTAATACATCCACCACGGTACAGGCTGACAGCATACAGCCCATGGGTGGATTAGAAGAAATAAAAGTGATGAATTACAGCCAATAATATCCATTATTACAGCTGCATACAGCTAGCAGGAAGCTGTCATACAGCTAGCAGGAAGCTGTCATACAGCTAGCAGGAAGCTGTCATACAGCCAGCAGGAAGCTGTCATACAGCCAGCAGGAAGCTGGCAGGACCAGATGTGTCATCTGAGCGTGCAGGGCGGTGCGGTCCCGTGGGTCTGATGACCGTTCATTATGGCGAGGAAAATAACTCTGGATTCAGCTGTTAGTTAATTTTACTACTTTTAGGACATGATGATTTAAATGAGGGATATTTAAGTGTTCCTACTGGGAAGCTGATTTACAGACGTCTCTTTATACGTCCACGGACACAGACTCAGTGGTGTTTTCAGTCCAAAATGGCGGCAGCGCTACTAGCGGCTGTTGCCAGAAAAGCACCAAAGTTTCATCTCTTTGCTTCTAAACTCTTTGGTAACTTCTCTTTGTCACTCGCTGCTGTTTAGGAGGAACTCTCTGGATCTGACAGGAACAAACGGGGAGAATCTACAGCCTGGTTCAGAGGAGAGAGGACACTCTGCTCCACACATCCACGTTATGATTAATGCAGATGAAAGAGTGTATTTTTACACACTATATGAAGTAACATCATCCGGAGTTGCAGTTTTGTGCCTTTTTAAGGGCATGAAATGTTGAAAAGACATAAATCTGCTTTTTGCAGTATCACTGTTTATCTGAGTGTAATCGTACTCAGTTCTCAGTAATTTACTGTAAGGTCAGAGTCATGAGGACAGCCGCTGACTAACCGAGTTTCAACACTCTGTAAAATACTGGCAGACACCTTACATTAAAGGGAATCAGGGGTCATAAAAAGTCACCTTCTCAGGAATTTACACAATCTGTTTGATTTTTATTTGTTCCAGCTGACACTCGTGTAGGTCATTTAACATTCTTTGCTTTCAGCTCAGTTTAAAAAAGTGCTTCTTCTCAACATAAACAAGTGGAAAACAGCGCACATTAAAACATATATGAGAGTATGAACCACATATGAATAAATAAACCTCGTTCTGCACATTAAACAGTCATGTTGGTGACATTACACCAACATTACTTATTAAAGTTAGAGTGGTGTTGATGAGTGCAACAGCCTGAGGAGAAAAGCTGTTTTAATGTTTCTCAGACGTTAATAACGATGTAAACACATCATCGTGTAAACAGACGTCGGGTTGCATGAATGCTTTCGCTGACGACAGCCTCCTTATTGTCTCCGAAAACAAAAAGTTGTTGTTGCTTTTGTGTGTCGAGCCGCTTCGGTTCTTTACAGAGAAGTTTTCAAACTGCGGTGCCGTAAAAGCTGCTGGTCAAACCACAACTTTGTTCCCGCAACGGAAATGTTTTTAATTTCCTTCGGTGGTTGTCTGGACTCGCCTCAGCACAAATGTGAAGAAATGTTCAAAATTGGTCGAACCGTTTGGCTAAAAAAAGTGTTTTTGTTATCATACTAAATATAATCTTTGGGACGAATGTTTGTGCAACAGACTCCGTTATATTTAAGAGAAACAGTCGTCCCACGTGCCCAAACACTAGTAGATATACGTAGTACGCTAAGAAAACGGCTGTAACTCAGAAACTACAAGGAGCACAATCAAGCTGGAGTTGAATATCAAAGATATGCAAAATATTTCATATGGAAAAAACATTGACATGTCCGTACTAAATGTCACGACTTCTGACCACTCTTTATCATACTAAATATAGTCTTTGGGCAAAAATTAAAGGTTAAAGGCCAAAATCAATACATATTTTAAATATTTCAGTGAGTGGAGAACATTAAAATCTATGCGAGCGATAGTGCATGTGAAGACGTGCTGTCTCGGCTGCAGCATCACAGATGTTCCAGGGTTGAGGTTTTTACACATCAGGGACGAAACGAAAAAAAAAAACAAGAATACAAAATATTAGTTGACGATTTTTTTTGCATTCAAGACTTTCACACCAAGACCAACACGAATGTTTGCTTTCCGCGCATTCCACCGAAAATTAAAGGTTTGCACTGTCACAAAATCATCGGACCGTGTGTGTATACAACAGATTGGCTTTTGTCAGTCTCATCTTGGCTTTTGGTCTTCGCCATCTCAGAATGACTACAAAGAGACCCAAACCAACGACAAAGACACGCAAAACAACCACAAACAGACCCAAACCAACCACAATGATACGCAAAACAACCACAAAGAGAGCCAAACCATCGACAAGGACACGCAAAACAACCACAAAGAGAAGCAAAACGACCACAAAGAGACCCAAACCAACGACGAAGACACGCGAAACAACCACAAAGAGATGCAAAACGACCACAAAGAGACCCAAACCAACGACAAGGACACGCAAAACAACCACAAAGAGACACAAACCAACGACAAAGACACGCAAAACAACCACAAAGAGACCCAAACCAACCACAAAGATACACAAAATGACCACAAAGAGACACAAAATGACTAAAGGAGATGCCAAATGACCACAAAGAGACACAAAATGACCACAAAGAGACACAAAATGACCACAAAGAGATGCAAAATGACTAAAGGAGACGCCAAATGACCACAAAGAGACACAAAATGACTAAAGGAGATGCCAAATGACCACAAAGATACACAAAATGACCACAAAGAGTCACAAAATGACTAAAGGAGATGCCAAATGACCACAAAGAGACACAAAATGACCACAAAGAGACACAAAATGACCACAAAGAGATGCAAAATGACTAAAGGAGACGCCAAATGACCACAAAGAGACAGAGGGTTAAGTAGTATTTTGATGGTTTGTGCAGCTTAACTATAGGCTGACCATCTACTGATAAACTCCAGAATGGAGATGAACAGTCCTGATTATAAACACCGGGTCTCTGCGTACGTTTTCTGTCCACAGACGACGTCACGTAGACCCTCGTCTGAACACCAGCTCAGATCTTCAGAGGATCAATCAGCCTCATTTCATCTAGATTTTACAAACTCTTCTCACTCTTTCTCTTTCCACCACCATCATCATGGTCTTTCAGCTCATCTCGGTACATTTCAGCGAGATCAGGCTGTTTCTCTGCTGCTCATAAACTCAGTTTGTGTGACAGCAGCGGTTGAGTCAAAGGTCCTGGTTTTCCCAGTGCAGCCTCGGTCCGGTCGCGGTCTGAACGCCCACCTCGGTGGTTTGGCCGGAGCGTCGGAGAGCTCCACGCCCACCGTGACTCTGCAGGACGGTTTACACACTAACTGGTATTTGTACTGAGCCTCTCCTGTGTCACTGCCCTCCGTCTCCATAATCATCATTATCAGTGTCGTGTGCACGAGCGCGTTCGTCTTCTCGGCGCTGACGCAGTTCTCAGAAACAGCACTTGTTGGTGAAGAGGGAGAAGTGTTGAGAAACCTCCCGACCACAGAGCGCATTTAGGCCAAACCGCCGTATGCGATCTGTCCAAACATGACAAGGAACGGGGGAAATGATGTGAGAAGCAGAGAGGGTGGAGAAGGGAAAGACAAACTGGAGTTAGGAAACCATGAGGAGAATGATGTGGTTTCACAGCTGGGCACTCAGACTGTGTGAAAACACAGAATCACTTCTTTCTCTGACTGAAAGTGAAGCTGTAAAAGCCTCTCAGGAGGAAGAAGTCACAGGTTTGATCCCCACATCCAGCTAGCGTCCTGTTAAAGAGCACTGTGAGCAGATTTCACCTACAAACTGTTCATAGTTGACATCGCCGTCATCCAGTTTACAACTATATCTTTCTTTGTGGAAGAATTCTACGATTCTCATAGACAGAGAGACAAAATGACTACAAAGAGATTCAGGAGGACAAAGACATGACCAGAAAGAGATGCAAATCACTGAAAAGAGAAACAAAACAACTACAAAGTGACCATAAAGACATAAACAGAGACAGAGACAGAGACAGAGAGAGATAGAGACACAAAATAAATACAAAGAAACCACAAAGAGACACAAAAAGACCACAAAATAATGCAAAATGACTACAAAGAGACGCAAAACGACTA